>JAUELG010146284.1:0-10146 GCA_031471515.1 Dendraster excentricus | reverse complement strand
GTTAACATGCCTTGTTTATTTATCTTCAAGTTGCTGAAGTTTTAAACATTTTTGCTGGTAACGATCACCCTTTGCTCCATTTCTATGAAATTTGATTTTGAAATCACATAATCATTATTACATTATGTAATGTTATAAAAATGAACATACTTATAATTAGCCTATGTAGTTATCAAAATATAACCTGTGATATACAGCCATGTTGGAACTTTTCAGGAACAAGCATATAATTATACAGTTATCAAAATATAATCTGTGACATATACCACCATGTAGAAACTTCAGGAACAACTATCTAATTTTCTACACAGTGGGTATATTGAAATTGTAATTGTTTTTTCTATGAAGCAGTTGAATATTTTGGAAGATGTGATTAAAAAGCTCAAGCATTCAATGTTAGCATGCTGGGAAAGTTACTCCAGCATTGGTCTATTGCAATAAAGTTTTAACACTTTATCAATGATGTAGTTTAAACATGACATTAATAATGCAGTTGTTTAAATATATATATATGTCAATGTTATAACCTACTTGCTGGTGGATTTAATTGAAACACAGTCATCACAACTTGTTATTTGCATCAAATATTTTCTGCCTGTTTTTACACACATAACCTCTAAAAGGTGCCAAATCAAATGTTGATTTTTTAAATTAGATCACCTTGCCTTTTTTTTAAGGGAATACTCACCCCCAAATAAATACCTGTTAGTGCATTCATCCTGTTAAAAAAACTTAAGGTAAAAATATTAATTTCAAATAAATTGTAACACCAATTAGCAGAGGACTGAATATGATAACTTGTTGCTATGCAGTTTGTAATACAGAAGGTAATAGGGAATATATAAAAAAAAAAACTGTTTGCAGTATAATCATCATTGGTCCTCGTGTTTCCGATTACTGGGTAATCCCAACACCAACCTTGTTCTTGTTTTTTCTGTTCCTGATCATTAAAATTTATATTCGGTTGAACAAACTTTCTTTGTGAGAGAATGACATCATTGATTCATTCATGTATTGCGTGGAGGTACGGGGGCTGGCCACCAGACCAGTGCTAATTTCAAGCTTTACATTTATGAACAAGTGGCTATAGAGTGGTGAAGCGTGATGTCATAAATGATGTCATAAATATTTTAGTATTTTCAAATATGGACTTCAAGAATAACAAATAAATTTGGGTATTTGGACAATATTTTTGATGCTCTTTTGGAAAATGTTGGATATTTTAAAAGTGGATTTGTTTTTCTTTGTGTAGTTTGTTTTGTTTAATTAGATCCCCACAGATCCCCACAGATCTTACAGATGGTCACAATACAAGGGCAGCCCCTAGTGTAATTATTCAATCATAATTAATTGAACTTATCTGAAAAAAAATATTAACCAACCAACCACCCCCCACCCCCTTCCCCCCCCCCCCCCATCCTACAATAAAACTGGCTTGGGCCAGACTATCCCTCGATTCCTGTATCATGCTGAGGTGGTCTCTATAAAACAAAAACACGACCAAGAATAATGGGCTTGCATGTGATATCCTGTGTGGCCTTAGTAATTTCCTGCATTTTGAGCAATGATGGTCGAGCCAAAAAAGGTTAAACAAATTACGAAATTTCATCATTTAAAAATATGATTTTAAACATGTTGGTAAATGATGACTGTTAACAATAAATAGACTTGAATGTACAGCATTGCATATTCCATCATAGTAACATACAGTCAAACGTAGATCTGTCTTGATAGCAACTTCCACCAAAACATATCCTCTGCAGAGGCATCTGTCTACAGTGGCCACTTTTCTGTATTGATTTCCTCTTGGTTGGTCACTATATATTATTTATTTAATTATTATGTAATTATGGAAGTTACTGTGGTATAGAGTACAGGTAGACAAACAAAAAAGTTAACTAGAAAAGTTCTACCAACAGTTGATCCATGGTTACTATTTGCGTAGGCCGATAGATTAATTATCATCTGATGACTCATACAAATGATAATGAATGGTGGTAGTTCGAGGTCTCCAAGCATTGTGTTAGTTGAGTGGGCTATCCCGTGACACTTTCACTATCGCTAAAACAATCAACCAATCCTACTAGAGGTTCCTGTACGCACTTATGGCCTGCCTGACTGACTAATTAATGTACATGTTCATGACCAGTGGTGTAGAGATGAGAGGGTGTTGGGTGGGGAGAGAGGACTCCTTGTCCTGAGCCTCCCCCCCCTCCCCCCCCGAAAAGTGGTTGGGGGGGCATTCTTCTCCTTATAAAGGTTTGTCATTTAATATTTGAAATCTGAAAGTTTCCATATTGCCCGTCATCCTGGGGAAGCGATTTGTGCTTTGGAGCTTGCCTGATGTGCAGCAGTCACACCGCAAAACCGAATCCAGACCAACGCGAGACGTTTCGGGAACGCTCTGGATGCTAACTCTTTGGTGTCGGAGTGGTATGGGAATTGTCAGTATCTTCTTATGACTGTAAACCTCTGTTTGTCTCTTGTCGATGCCCGATAAAGTGGCAGTTTGGTGTAGTTTCGGTTTGAATTTGCTTTGGCGGTATGACTGCTACATTAGACCCCCTTCTTGGAAAATTTCAGGCTACGCCACTGTATATATGACCCAGTAAACCAAACAGAGCTCAGCCGCTTTAAACCGGTTTTGTGTACTAGGTTTAGGGGTGTTTAATTATGCATTTATAAGTCCTGTGTCAACTTTTATTGTTTTAAAGTTTAACAGCGATGTTATTTCTGCCCCACCGTAGAATATAAGTCATTTGATAACTTCATAAAAATCTTGTTTTATTACAGGATGTTTATAAAATTCCATCACACTACTATGCAGGTAGACTAAATCCTAGTTTTATTCATATGACTTTGACATTTGTGCTTCATATATTTCAGTTCATTCGAAAATGTAAGATTGATTTACACTTCTTCTTACTTTTATGTGCTGTTTCTGTTTCGCCCATTTCTTACAGGTGAACTGTTTCATACTTGTGAATCAACCTTCTTTCTTACTTCGAAATTCATCCCTGTTAATTGGCGTGATATCAAGAAGTTTCAAATGGTTATCGGTTATCTGTGATAAGATGGAGATTTCTTCGGAATCCAATAAATGACCCTATTCAAATAAACAAGCCATTTTATTTTATTTAGTTAGTAAAGAAAAATCCCCAAAGAGAATTACAAATTAATTCAGATAATGTGCGTTTCACAAAATTTATGCAAATGGTGTAGGATCTCATCCGAATAATGTCAGGATGTTACATTGGTGTATATTCACTTGGTCTACTCTCAGTTGGTCTAGTTCTCATTTGGTCTACTACATGATACCTTGATCTCCAACTCCAAACATGATCCCTGACCCAAAACCTGACCTTAACTCTAATCCACCACCCCAATCCTAATAGTAATCCATAATTAATCATGATTAAGATGCCAAATTAATGATTTTTTAGAAGACCAAATTGGAGTAGAACAACTAGGAGTAGACCAAATGGCAATTTACTGTTACCATCACTATTTCTCACAGTTGGAACGGGAAACGATTTACAAATTGTACAAGATTTCAAATTTTCCATATTTTTTAGCATGTTTATCAAATGTAGTTCAATTGATTTTGATCAGAAACACACCCATCGAAGAATGTAAGGGATTAATATTTGATTAGAGGATTAATTAATCTTATTATCTGATTAATCGTTGAGGTGGTCATTAGTTTTTTCACTCCAATTTTGGCACGTAGCCATAATTGTTCAGTGGGTGATATCAAATTATCAATGACCATTGTTGTGGTATCATTGGGGTCATATGACCAAAGTGGTTATCAGATAGGCCTAGCCCTAGTCTAATTATTTTGTTCTTGTTGTTTTGTATGTTTATTGGCGTTCTTCAATCTAATTATTTTGTTGTTGTTTTATGTTGATTGGCGTTTTTCATTTCTTTTGGATAATAACACCTCCGTAGCTTTAGATCAAGGCTGGACCAAAGGTTGCATATGGCCTGCCCCACATTGATTATGTGTATGACTGTGCAGGTTCAAGGTTCAAATCCCAGTTTGAAGTATGCGTGCATGCATGCATGCACGTGAGCTTTAAATTGTTGATATCCAATTAATTGCAAATTTTGATATCATATTTTAGTAAATTATTTGTTTAATTCAAAGAATTTATAACAAGCTGAAATTTAATGTTTGGTCTCTAATAAAAGTTTCATAAATGTATTTTTCTGACCATGATAATAATTTTCATGCAGTATAAACTGTTATTAACTCATTCAGGGCTATACATAGATTTAATTATCCAACAATTTTCTAACAAAAATGTAACAGTTCTTCTTATCTCTGCAAGCCTATAAAAGCTTGACTTATGTAATTAATGATTTGCTTTCATTAGTTCAAATTTTCCAAATAATTGTACATCCCTAAGAATGTAGAAAACAAATTTCCATCATGGAGTCATCGAGTGAAATGTCGTCTTCTGAGGGTTTACATAATTATGAGATTGTCAGACACACTTAGAACATCACTTTATACCTTTAAAAATCTGTTTTGTAATTAAGGTTTGAATTGTGTAATAGTTTTGTAATTGATGCATTTTCCTGAACCTTCCAAATCTGTCCACATCTGAGAGATAGAAAAATCCAATGAGCCACAGTTTTTTGATAATCTTACATCATGTGGTGCAAATTTGTCTTCAGAGATTTATCATAGAGAACACAAATTTATACAGTTAAAATCTCTGTCATGTAACTGAGGTTTGACTTGTGTAATAGTTTTATCGATGTAGAAAAAAAAACCAATGAGCCACAGATTCTTAATAATCCTACATTATGTGATGCAACTTTGTTTTCAGAGGGTTATCGTGGAGATTATTCAACACCAATTGATACATTTCAAATCTCTGTTATACAATTTGATTTGTGTAGTGGTTTTATTGATGCATCTTTCTGAACCTCCCAAATTTGTCCACATCTGAAGGAGAGAAAGAAGAAAAAAAACACCTAGTTTTGAAATATTCTTACATCGTGTGGTGCAAGACATCAAGCCTGTGCAGATAGTACAGTATAAATGCAATGTCATAGTGGACACTGTGCTAATCTAATGAAAAGAAAAGACAGATTGCATTAAATCTTAACCCATTAAGAACTATTTGATAACCAGTTTATTTTTGGCACAAAATGCATTCTCAATAGGCTCCGCTAGGTAAATTTGCCTCTAAAAATGCCAAAAGATCCGCCTAAATTTTTACAAAGTTAAATGCAAAACAAATTTTAGATGGTTATTTTCATAACTTTAAAATAAACTTGTAAAGTAGCCACTGAAAAAAAAATCATATTTATTTGTCCGTGGACCCCACACCCAAATGAACAACTTTATAAGAGAACTATCCCAATACTGTAGCTTTCACTACTTTTAGTAAATGTGTAGCCTGGGACTACAGAATCAGAGATAGGGGCTACACTATGCACCACAGTGGCATGGGACGATTTATACAAATCAATTGATTATTTGTATCATCAACTAATATGGATCTACTGATAATCAAATTAATAAGTATTTAATCTTCATATTACAGTGCCAGAATGGGTTAAGCTAGCTGTGCCTAAAGTAAAGCCAGAACTGAGAACAGGTTACATTCATGTGCAAACTTTTGACCCTGAAACCACTGCAAAGTGGTATTTTTTGCTGCTTCTCATTCTTTGTTTGAGGACATCTCTTCAGAACCTAGTAACAAGATTTAATCAGTAGTTGTATCAGAAGATTAAATCCCTGATTAATTAAATACCTCCATCTTTGCTCTTGAGATTAAAGGTTTATTCCTTATGCAACTTGCTACTGTCAAACACGTCTGATGCAACTGTCAAAATGTTGCAAACTAAGTTACAAAAGGAAAAAAAGTGTTGTATAACATTCTACCTTGCATTAGTTGTTGGATCAAATTACCTTATGGTAATTGCAAAACATTTGTTGTCTTGGAACAAACTACATGTACTGTATATTAAAAAGAAATAATGCAAGTATTTAAATACTTTTCACAACTTGTCATGCATGTTAGCAATGTTGATGTACAATTTACTTGCATATAAGCAGCATTCCATAGATGTAGACTATGGTCAAACCATGGTTTGTACAAACCTCCTTTGTGAATTTCACCCATTTTGTGGGTTTGAAGTGTGCCTGAATGGCCGGGGAAATAACGCCTCACGATGTAGGGCAGGCCTTTATACAAATAATTAGTACAGTTATCACAAATAATGATCTATCACAATGAAGCACTATGTAAATGAAAAACATAATGATCATTTCCTTGTTGCCATGCAACCAAAACCAGGATACATGATGTGAGGTCATTTAAAATCCATTGTACTTTTGAAACATTTGATCATTGTTAGTTGGATACATTATGTGGGAAGAATTGTGAATGGTTTCCTTGTCAGGTGAAACAATAATAGGACCTAATCCAAAAACATCATCATTAATACAGCCATTCATACTGCTGGTGAAATTCACTCGCTGTGGCGAGCCGTGGCGAGCCGTGGCCGGAAGTATAAAACTATAGAGAGGTGTAGTGTGATTTCATATAATATGATTTCAAAAACATTTTTTTTTTTTTTTTCAAATTTGGACTTCATTTTAAGAATTTTTTTTACAAATAATTTCCATATACAGAAAATCAAACAAATATATGTTACATACATGTATTACATGTTACTGCCAAATATGTTCGGGAACAGTCCTGAACAGGTTAAGAATTAATTTCATACTGCAAAGAACATTGACAATCTCACATGGATTTTATGTAACATTCTTTACATGTCTTGTTATCTTCTTATGGTTAGTTTGTGCTAGTTTTAAAACTTTTAATGCAGATGAAAACCATATACTACATGTTTTATCCCAACTCATTCATAAACACACACCCAAACACTCATATACACACAAACACAACAAATAATCTACACTCGTTGCTTCGTGCATTTTTAAAGATGAATATAATAACCTACCGTATTTGATATTATTTTATTCAGACCATGTTGTGTTCTACTAGTACTTCACATTAAACTTTGTAGGTCTTATCTAGATTGTTATGCTTTTATTTTTTTACTTACAATTTTATTTAAAATTCATATTTTTTTTTTGTGAACTATTATTTTATTCAGACAATGTTGTGTTCTTCTTGTACTTCACATCCAACCACACTATTATTTTGAAATGACCGTTCACTTCCAAGGTCCTGTTTGAATGGATCAATGACTGGATGTGGTTGATATTATTTTTTACACACCCATAACCAACTTGTCGTCATTTTCATGAGTTCATTGTACTTTCCATCATATGTAATTTTCGTACAAAATGAAATATAAGCACTTCCAGTACCTTTAAAGGGACAGACAAGCCTAGAAATATTTTACTTCCAAAATAAAGGGCAACGTTAGAGGATAGGTCTGTACACATTTGAAGGAAAACAAAAATCCAGATGAGAGTGTTATAATTTTGTGTTATCATGTTTTCTTAATAATTTGATAATTCTAAGTGTAAGAAAATGGATAAATCTGTGTCATAGCAATATCTTCACATCATAATATAAATGAAAAACAAAGAGGACTGCAGGGGAAAGAACATGCCGACTTCTGAAAACTATTACATGATTTTAATCGTTTTATTCTAATTAACTATATATATATATATTTTATTTATCATTCCCATTTTTGTTTGCTTTGCTGCAGGAACAGAGGGAATAAGCTTCGGGTTCGGGTTCTAGTCAAGGAGTTAAGTCTCATGTAACGCGGACTGCAGGGCACCAAATACATTGCAGACGGCGACACAAGAGACTGAACTCCTTTTACATTATTCTAATCATTTTATTCTAATTGACTTCATATAGATTATTTACAATTCCCACTTTTTTTGTTTGCTTTACTGCAGGAATAGAGGGAACAAGCGTCAAGTTTGGGTTCTTGTCAAGGAGTTCAGTCTCTTGTGTCCGGACTGCAGGGCACCGAATACGCTGCAAACTGCGACATCGTTTTACATAATTCTAGTTATTTTATTCTATTTAATTACATGTAGTTTATTTACAATTCCCTTTTTTTGTTTTGATGCAGGAATAGAGGAAACAAGCGTCAAGTTCGAGTTCTAGTCAAGGAGTTCAGTCTCTTGTGTCGCGGACTGCAGGGCACCGAATACGCCGACTTCTGAAGGAAAATAAAAAGTGAAAGAACTTAAAAGTTAGCGGACAAACGTAAAAGAAGAAAGGGAATGCTACTGCCTACTTGCCATCGCACCCTGTTGCACAGCCTTCTATGCCTTCGTGCTAAAAATGATGACATGCATCTAGGGGTCAAATAGCTCCGTAGGTAGAGCGGGGTTTGCTCGCATGTTATAAGGACATCTATTCATAATAGTGATTCCTTTTTCATATTATGAGTAAGCTGTCCTTCATCTATAGGAAGTTACATGTTATGAATAGCGGTCCTTATGAATACCGGTCCTTATGACTAGTGGCCCTTATGATTAGCGAGACTTATGACTGTACTGAGACTGCCAGCATAAGGATTGTTGTAGCTCAGTCGGTAGAGAACAGATCACACATTCGAGAGCTTCACATTGGCAATCATCCTCCCTGCAGTAAACATGGATAATGTTGACTTGAATCTGCGCTGTCTACATAAATTCGCACCCTGACACAACTTTGTATGCCTGTGGGTTTGAACAGCCGAGTATTGACATAGGGGTGTCATAGCTCAGTTGGTATACAGCATCAGTTACAGTCAGAAGGTTATCATGCCTGTGTACTTTGACTACCGGTATAAGAATATGCTAGCGCAGTTGTTAGAGAACCGATATGACAATCCGTGCATCGCTGGTTTAAATCTGCCACAGCCAGATTTTCTAGTTACATAATTAGATGATAATCATACTGAAATTTATTAAGGTCATGTGGCATAAACATAATGCGATTTAGCTAACAAGCTATCAAAAATATTGACTTACTAAAAGATTAATAGAATATTTAAAAGAAAGTAGGTACTCTTAAAGAAAATGAAAGTCTCCCTTGTGCAACACATTTTATAATGGGTTGTTTTGTTTTATTTAAAGTTCCTGCATGCACCTCTTGTTAGAGGAGACTTAAAGGTGAAGATTTGTTTTGGTAGTGCCCCCCTTCTCAAAAAATTAAATGGAAGCTCTTATTACCAATCATGTGACAGATTATGTTTTAACTAATAGGTGATGATACACATTTTGAATGGAAACTGCCTACTAATTGATTAATTTGTAAAATTATCATATCTGTCAGGTGAAGACAGATATCACCAACGAGGAATCGCCCATACGCTACTGTGTATTACTACGCACGTGGTGTCCTCGAGGTCTGTTTGCTACGGGCTTGTCCCTAGCTTGTCGATATCTCCCCCAGCACTCGCGGCGCTCGCAGATCACATTGCGCGGTGGATTTATGAATATCACATGCAGATATTGAATTTCGTCCAATATTTCTGTATTTAACGATGCTTAAGTTTGGATTTTACCACACAAGCCCTATTTCAATACATAATGAACAATATTGATCAATAAAGATGTATAAATTTGGCTACTTTCCCGAAACTGGACTTTTGCTTTAACACATATGTGACTGGCTAAAGCAAAACCCGGCACTTGTCAGTAATTCATGTTTGGAAGAAATGGGCATTTTAAGATCACAGCAATGTATGACCTATGATTCCAATATTGAAATAATCATATCTTCGCCAGTTATTGACCAATTATAGTAGGTAGAACAGAGCATCAAATGAAAGCTTGTGATGAAGTCTTTGTAGTGATATGAAAATCTACAAGTAGAGAGATACACAGTTGCACCATCCTGCACACAATCGCAATGTGAAGGGGTGGTCACATTGGACACAACTATACCCGCGAATGCCGTACACAGTAGTACAAATCCATGGCTCTAAATTATTGTATTCTTCACTTCACGTAACATGCGTGCTCATTTTTCAGCAATTGGCCGCTCTGCGTCCGAGAGCATACGCCTGGCCATTTTAGTGTTAAAACAGCTTGTCATAGATTTGTACTAATGCATACTGCATTCGTGGGTCTAGTCGCATTCAATGTGACCAGGCCTTTAGGAACTGTACTAAGACTGGCATGAGATGATTCAA
>JAUELG010146173.1:0-10148 GCA_031471515.1 Dendraster excentricus | reverse complement strand
CGATGTTGGGCTGGCGGACATTTTAACCTCGAGCCAACCGCGATATACCGACATCCGGCCAACAACTTATGACATTGACCCGATATCAGGTGGGTAGCTGGGTAGCTTGTTAATGTACTGATATGGAAAATGGATGTAACCCTTTATGCAAATTAGCTCTTCAAATACATGTACTAAACCATTTGTGTTCATCATCATTACTTTTGAATTGGTATTTAAAGCAGTCTCGAGAGACGAATCTTATTACACAAAGCGTTATAACTATTTACTCTCTTTTTTGTTTAATAAATTCTAAGCATGCTTTGTATCGCCTAAAAAAATAACATAACATACAATTTGTGTACCAGTTTTTAAAAAGCATTCCGTTTGAAAAAAATCCCCGTTCCTGAAAATTCCTGATTTCAGAGGCGTTGCTACATAACGTCATTGCAAATGGAAGTTGCATGTTTCTAACAGACAACATCAGACTTCCGCCTGCAATGACGTCACGCCTGTAGTAGTTGACATAGTTATGGCAAATGTTCGGCTCTTGTACAATGATAAGTGTGGGGAATGACGATTCTCTATGAACAAAGCAGTATAAAAGTTAAAATTTTCACTTTTGTTTTTACAGTCGGTGTCATTTTCTGTTAAAGATTCTATTCGCATATCGGTGATCTGTTAATGATATTGTTGGTAATAGCTGACATGCATTAATATTGCGCATTTCCCCAACTAATATCTAAATAAAGGGAAGTGTTCAGTGATCACGAACTTGTTAAAATTAGATGAAAATTATCTGATTATAATTATTTAAAATCAGTGGATTTATAAAATGTTAATTAAAGGGTAGTAGTTTTGGTATGGGCTAAACTTTAGTAACCAAATCACGTACAGTAGCATTACAAACAAATATGAAGTAACCGACCATGCTCAGGTATCCCAAAATATAAACGAATTAGTATGAAGCCTGTTCCAAAAGCGTCATTAAAACACAAGCGGGCATGCTCAAATAAAGCAATGGTTATTTCAACCTTTTTCATACAAAATTATGCATGTATTGTTAAATAATGATTAGATAAAGTGATCAACAACTACTATTTAAATTAACGCTTTTGCAAAATTTTGAGTGTATGCATTTTTTGAAAAACATCATCTAATTATTTGGGCCCAAAAAATTTATCAGATTCAGTATATTTGTTGATATTTCAGCCATTTCTGGTCAAAAATAAAGTTAATAATGGCATTAAAATTTGATTTTGATTACCTCACAACAAATTATGATGTGCAGCGCCCTCTATACCAAAACTCTACTTCCCCATTAACAATACGTACATGACTTCCAATAGAATGCATTGGGAACATACATTCTAAATTAATTTGCCTAACATGTAATTGAACCACTAACTTACACATTGAATTGGTATTTATGTTGCATTATTTATAGCCGTATACAATTACCTGAAACTAACTGGATTGTCGCGCCAGACCCATTTAACCCAACTCTGCGATCGTATGACACGTTGCACCAAAGTGTTTCAGTTTCAGATGTAACGGCGGACACTGTGACTCTCAGCGAGGATGTTGCGTCCTTGTTGTAAGAAACAATAGTTGAATGAGAAGGAAGTATCCTTCCATCTTGTCCTCTCCATTCCAAAAACGCATATGTCGGAACGTATGGACTGCGAATCTCACATGTGAGATTCTGGGCAACGCTCTTTTGAAAAAGATAGATGCATTTTCCTGGTTCAAACTGCTCGCACTGCAATATTGTCGGAGATATTTCTTCTGTTGGAACTAACAAGATAGAGAGGAAGAATATTATGAATATCCACAATGGTCAACTTCTCATTAGGATCGCTATTTATAATTAGAAGAATAGTTACTCATTAGGGCCCCATCCATACAATTTTGCTATTAATATCATGCTAAATGCTTCGCTTTTAATTCAAATCAGGCTCGCCTCTTATAATTATGAGAAGAGGCATTGCTATTCACGACTGGAAATGAAGAGGTTTTGGGGAGTTGTAATTTGTTGTGAATGCTGATACAGATTTTTGCTTTTGTAACCAGGAAATTAGTGATCATTTTCAATAAACTTTTACATATCATTTCGGACCCATCTAAGATTATTTTTTTACACTGGCATTTGCTAAAATAATTGGAGTTATGTTTACGATCACGGTAATTATGTTGCCTTACTTTTACACGACGAAAAATATTTTTCAAAAACTGGGATCACAATCACAAACGTAAATCTCAATCAAACAAGGATATCTCTGCATGATCACATTCGAAGCAAAGAGCGCCCCGTTCATTGGTGAGCGTGTACAAAGTGCCGACAAATTGGCTCGAAAATCAATTCAAGTCGAAGTCTATGTGGCCTAGTAGTGGCGGCGTCGGCGTTCAAAGCCGAGTCCTGGTAGAGACAGTTTTTCGATCCGTGCCTTCATTAGAAGGATTTGAAGGACTAAGGTAGGAACATTGCGGGGAACATTGCCCTTTAGAGTGACAGGCCCTTTTGCAAGCCAAATATCAAAAGCTGCGAAGTCATTATCTCATAAGAAAATGCAATTTAACAGTATGCCTAACAAAGTGGGAGCTCGAAATATATTTTCTCGGAGAATATATACCTCAAACTAATAAAAACGACTTTTGGATTGTAATTGTGCATTGTAATTAGAATCACCAATGGAGAAATTTCGCACAGTTGTCCACGAAGTACAGTACCACGCTACTGTGCGTGACCCTACGTGCGCACAGATCAAACAACGGCATAAGCGAATATTAAACAAAATAACCGACCCGCGCTAAATGTAATGTAATATTCTTCACAGATTTACACTTTTACACAGTTTACAGATCTATATACGATCCGTTTGTGTGTGTGTGTGTGTGTGTGTGTGTGTGTGTGTGGGTGGGTGTGTTACATTCACCCCATCGGTTAACTGGAAATAGTTCAGACGATTTGTGAAAGGGGTACAATGATCACTTCAAGCAACTCTTCTTTTATTAATAATTCATCATTATTCTGTGTGTATAGGAAGACACAAAACTGTATTCATTAGCTTTATATATATAAACAACTAAAACAAAAAGAAATACAACATATACATTTTCTATTCGGTAAATGTTACCTGGAATTAAATAGATTGAAGATCCACTATGTTTTGTTCCACTCGTTGATAGGTAGGAGGCATTGCACCAGAAGCGTTCATGTACCAACACGCTGACATTTACAGAAGACTGCAAAGAATACGTGCTGTTATCATTTCTCGTGGAAGTTGACGTTTGAGCTATTGCAGAATTGTCACTTTCCCGTCGCCATTCTAGTGATGACTCGTCCTCTGGGTAGAAACCTTGCATCACACACGACAGGTAACTAGGATCACCTGCCGACACCGATATCGCACAGTCCGCCATGAGCCCTGAAGCATCGCATTGTTGGATGACAGGATTCGGATGAACCGGTGGAACTTCAATAGAAAATTTGGTAAGAATTATTTAGTACTTTTTCATGAATCATTTAAAACCCCCATCAAAACAAATTAGGAAACAAAAGAAATATGTTGTAATCTAATATAATTTATAAGAAAGACAACAGAAGCAGTATCGGCACACAACATGATTTGTTTTCAATAAGGCATGTTCTGATATAATTGAAACTTTTCTGTTTGAAGGATGCAGGCCCTGGAGTTTTTGCAAGATGCTGAAAGTCATCATAAAAGAAGCTTACAGACAAAGGAAGTCAATGATATAGTATCTAATGTTACTGACTCCAAGAAAAAAATATCACGCAAAAGTCAATCATGGACTGCATATTTAATAAATTGCTGCACATTTTGACAATCTGACATTTCAACATCAACAGCAGTCACATGTTAAGGGCCTGTGTAGAGAGCATCTTACTTTATTGCTCAAAGATGTGGGCCATGAGGAAAGCACTACAGGATCATCTTGATGGAACAATTAACTTATTACTAATGAGAGCACAACATATTAGTTGGGGGAGCACAGACCAAAACGGAAACAAACCACCAATCTTTATCGGGGCCGTTGGGGTTGCGCATCACCGAACAAGATTTGCTGGTGACAGTTTGGCGAGGTAATCTCTGATGTGATCGGAATGAGACTCCCAAATGACAAAATAGAAGAGGGGACCTATGTGTCCATCGCCACTGGTTTAGTTGTGTAAGCACGGGAAGGGAGGGTGTTCGTCAACAGGACCGATCGTTGCCTAAGACCACTGACATAGATGGACGAGACCAATAAGAATCGGACCCGAGGCCATCCCGGGCCAAATTATCAAACTCATTCTTCTCTGTCTACACGCCTCATTTTTAATTATATCTGTACATTTGATAGTTGTCATCATTGAATAAAGGTAAATGCCATATGATTAATACTTAGTTTAACATGTTCACGTAATCATACTATTTTGGCTTGATTAAAGGGAAAGTTGAGTATTGGTAGAGAGGGTGCTACACATAATACATTTGTGTGAGATAATGCAAATGTTAGTGTCAAATTTGAAACAGCATCATAATTATTTAGCGACAGAATAAACTTTATTTAATCAACATCGGTCCAGAAAAGACTGAAATAACCATAAACGTAACCTCCAGTAATAAATGTGGGGCCTCCCACATATTAGATAATGTTTAGCCAACCGAATTTGAGAGAACATGCAATTTTAATGGCAGAATAAACTTTACTTGGTCAAAATCAAAATCACGGGAACTGCTGAAGTATCAATAATTAAAAAAAAATTTTTTGCATTTTTTCAAAAAAATAAATGAAAAGCGTTTTTTAGATAATTGATCTCTCTATTAAATACCTTTTTAATAAAACGCCATATGCATAATTTGGTATGGAAAATGGTTGAAACCAGTGCCTTTTTAGAAGGCGCCCTCTTGTGCTTAAATGGCTCCTTTTGAATTATAACGTGCTTTCAATTTAGTTGTGTGTGATTTTGTATACCTTTCGAGCATGGTAGTGTTATTAGTTTATAATGTTACTGTCCGGGTTTGGTTACTTAAGTTCAGACTTACCACTTTTTTAAACTACCACTTTAATTGTACCTTATTTTGAAATGTCAAAACTTCACTGTATGTGATTTAATCGACTTAAATTTTGATCCTTATAATGTATATGGATACTTTCATTGTTGTTACCTATTCACTGTACTACTATGTGCATTCCTGTTGAAAATGAAATAAAATTGAACTATTAACAGTATATTTAACATGTGTTTCTATACTTTAAAATGTAATGCCCACTATATTATAGGCTTTCCCGCTCAATTTTGCGATTGTGTCAATCGAATTGATAATAGGAGCAAATGAATTCGCGCTATTTGCGATAGCCGTACCAAAGCGTCATTCGAATTCGTGTATAACCATTCAAAATCACGTTAGGAGCAAACGAATTCGCCCGTCGGTCAGCTGATTTAGCACAAAGCGCATATCGTTTCATCAATGGTCTTTCAAATTCATCTGTTACTTCCGCAGCCGGTCTCTCGGTCATTCTAATTTGCGAATGTGCATCCATGTTTGAACTCCTTTCAATGGACGGCTTTGGTAATGTATGCAATTTATATGCGTATGACGTCAGACTCCCCATTGCCAAGCTGAACAAAATTAACTAGGTCCGGCAAGCTCAGGAAAACTTAGCTTGCCGGACATGGTTACCTTTGTTATGCTTGCCAATGGGGAGTTTGACGTCAAATGCATATCATTTGCAAACATTACCGAAGCCGTCTATTTAACAAACCGCAGGGGCAGATCCAGCGCAGAGGCAGATCCAGCGCAGAGGAAATTTGGGCTTTAACTCGGGACGAAATACGATACAAATTCGTGTGAAGATTTGTTGGGGTTTAGGGGTCCTCCCTTTGGATATATCACCTTTAATTTGCATATAAATTAATCAAGTATATAAGTACACGTAAGTACACAGCATCCCCGTTATATAAAACGAATGGCAACATTTCAAAATTGCTTGCCCCGAAATGAAATCGAATGCTCCAAACGTGCTCACTAGGCATGACCGCCCGTGCCGCGTTAAATTGTATGCACCAAGTTTACATAAATTTGGTTGCACATTCGCGAAATCGATTGCCCATAAATAAACTTCCGTGTCTATTCACGAAAACTAATGCGTATGCATGAATTCGCTTGCACTTATTCGGATTTTGAAAACTGATACCAACGATTACACGGCAACGCGCGAATTCAAATGACCCTAAATTAATTCGATTGTAAATAGTGCAGAGTTGAGCGTGAAAACCTATATTTGTGAAATCGTCATGTTCTATGTAAATGAAAAAGAAAATTAGCAATAAGTGCTATTTCTAACTTATTGTTCAACAACCTAAGGTTTACTGACGACGTTGTCCTTACAACTGCCCATGATAGAGATCTTCAAATACTAGTTTACATAGTAGCCTCCATCAGAGCAGCTCAAACGCTTGACATCAATACACATTACCAAAACAGAATGTACAAAACAAAAGCAAACAGCCTCAACAACTGAATGCAAACATTGCAAAAGAACAGCTCACCCAAGTGGAAAAGTTCACTTATTGTACCTGGAAGGAACTATTATCCAGACAGGATCATGCTCGGAAGTGTTACAACACTTAATTGGGAAGGTGGGGTAACATTGCAAGTTATACAGACCACTAGCCAGTCCGCTATTCATAACGTGTAACTTCCTATACGTTAAGGACCGCTATTCTTAAATCGAAAAAGAGTTCACAATATAAATACTGTATAGGAAGTCCTTATGACTAGCGAGCGGACCCCGGGAAGACATTCTAAGCACTCGACATAATCTGGACTTCAAAATATACGCTAATCAACAAAGGTGGAACTGTAAAAAGTACTGGTGTTGTCGACCATAGTTCCATATGGTGTAAAAACATGGACACTAAACAAGGTCGATGAAAATAGGCCACACACTTGGCATGCATCAGGCGAATATTGGGTGTGACCAGACTTGACAGGATTATAAACACAAATACCGTATACATGGTATACGAACACAACTGAATATGGAAGAGATGTTTTTACATATAAACAAAATTAATCCACACCCTTCTCAACGGAAACGTACATCGCAAACTCCCAAGGGGAAGACCAGCTAAGACATGAATGGACAACATACACATTGGCTCCCAGACTATGGACTAAAACCACTAGACTGACAGAAGATAGGAATGCGTGGCAAACCGTTTGTGAAGCGAAGTTAGCATACATCCCAGCGATGGTGTGGACGGCTTAAATGCATAACATAAATGCAATCAGTTCGCACACTGCTAAAATGATCACCAGGATTTTCCACATTGTATCCCTTCTCAATTATAACGAAAAATGGGGAAATGTAAAATAGTTCTATACTTATATATTTAGTTAGAAAAAAACAGGTGTGGAAGGTTACTATATAAATACGTTAGGTTCGCCTATCATTACAAATCTATGGTATACGGTATATGCACATGTTATAATCTTTGTGAAACAAATAAGTTATACAACATATATATTGTGAATAGCGGTCCTTATGACCTTATGACGAGCGGACCCCGATGTGGCTAGTTCTATACTTAACACAGGATTGTTCACTTGCTAAAAAGTGTTGATTTAGTGAGTAATAAAATACAGTTTTAACAAGTACCATTTTGGTTGCTTACTATTAAAACCGTATAGTTTGAAATGGATTTAACATGAAACTTAACTAGCGGGGTTATTAAATTATACTGGGTGAGATTAAATAAGTAACTTGGTATTGTTTATGCAAAACTTGTGAAATTGTATGAAGAAAAAAAAAATGAATTCACGGAAGGCGTTATATCGCGAATTATCTCGCTTTGAATTGAATGCTAGTTTTACAAAAAAGAAAGTACACGTTAAATTCGAGTGAAGTTTTTGAATGAGCATTTGATGAATTCAAATGCTAAACATGCTAAAAAGCGAATTTGAACGAATAATCACAGCTGAAGTGATAGAGTCGGCGAAATTGAATCAACAAATAATTAATTCGTATGGCTTACTTATGAAATTGACCAATAAATCCTAACCAGGGTGGCCCCCTAAAAAACGGAACGGGGCATTTCCCAAAATAACTTACCCAAATTTGTATGTCCATCACAAAGAGATTTCTTTTTTAATGAACTATGACACCAAGAACAGCAATTTTGGGTGTGTATAGTTTGTGTTTTAGGGCGCTGAGAGTGAGACCTCGTCAGTAACCAATTATCGTCATGTTTCACCTCGTCGACGTCAGTTAATAAGCACACTCTGCCCGCAATACCATTGTGCGACCGTACCTATTCGTTCGGCATACGGCTGAGCGAACACCGACAATAGTGCGTGTTGCTGAACGCTTTGAAAAGCGGTACCATATGTGAGAATTGATGTACCAGTCACTGGCTTTTTTAAAAATGAATAAAAACGGGACCTGACATGGCGTCATTCACAGCGCTATAAAGCAAATATTTTACGACCTAATTTACTGTTCTTGGTGTCGTTGTTCATTTGAAAAGTCACCCTATCCGATGGACATAATACATGTTTTACTATATTTTGGGAAGTGCCCCGTTCCGTTTTTTGGGGGCCACCCTGTATACAGTCAGTTCGGGCAGCGGACAACCACGGCACACGTCCATAATGTAAGATTGCCAGGCGCATAGGCGCCTTTGTCCCGAATCGGAGCATTGGTGACCTAGTCATATCACGGCGTCTTGCTCAATTGACTCTCTCCATGCTGTGTTGGTAGGAATAATACATTCATTTATTTAAACAAAACATTTTTACAGCCGTTTATTTCTGACTATTACCGAATGGAAAATGACTGTTTTTAAAGCAAACTATCGAAATGTTCTCCTTAAAATATATATTCTTGCTATATTCATTATGATAGAACTTGTCACTGATTACAAGTTAACAATTTCGAAAGGATTGCTTTTAATTATTATTTATGTAATTTTTTATTTATATGTACGAATCCTCTATTCATGAGAGTTGTTTGATTTTTGTGTTTTAAAGTAATATGTTATTTTGATTTTGTTTACATGGGTTTGCCATTAACAAGCACTTTGCTTTTAAGGCAAATACCTGCCAATTTTTACACTGTACCGATTTTATTATTGTATTGTAATCAGAAATAAATGAATAAATGAAATGAAAAAAAAAAAATGTTTTTATCGAAAAATGGCGTGAAACAAAAAAAAAATTAGAAACAATAATGAGTGTCGACCTTAAGATGCTCTTAAAAACGCCCACTTAAAGCAGAAAAACACAAATAAATTAGTAGCGTTTAAAACAATGACGTCATGCATGTTGACGCAGGATACCATTAAAATCACAACACATAAATCAAATATCTGAAGAAATAATGTAGGCGTTGACGTTTTAACAGGCAAACAAAAACAACTAGTGATTAAGAGGTTTTTTTTTAGGAATAGTAGGCGTGCTAAAACGTCCGTGACTGCATGTTCGGGTACGATTGTTTTACTTGACACACATGTGTCTTGGTTCAAAAGAAAAAAATACATCCAAAGAGGCAATCTGTATAATATTTATATGCAATTTAGGCCTAATTTCCACAATAATTAATGCAAATTTATTCATAAAAATGGGACATGCTATGAAAATGGTATTTCATATTCCTTGGATCAAAAGTAGAGAATTTTCATTAACAGAGATCTACTGTATATTATGCAAATAAGTCCTATTTTCCATCGTTTATGCAAAGTTATTAATGGGAATGGGATATTCTATGAAAATTGTGTTTTTATTATAAACAAAAAGATGATCTAGGGTTAACCAAGGCCAGTGGACCAATCTAGCAGATTATATCATCTGACTTAGTAAAATACACCAATCAAAACAGCTAAATACTGTCACGTGACTGGGGTAACACAACGTTATGTTAACCGTTCATGTCCATCTACAGGTAATTGTCAGCATTGGCAGTCATCTTGTCTCACGAATCCTATGTGGCCACCGCCGGAAAGTTAACATTCAAGTATTTCAATAAAGACGATATATATCATAACATAATATATCACATTCCTTACTTATTATATACATGTATAACTTATGCAAATGAGGCTAGGTTATATAGGTACAGTGTATGAGGCTAGGTTATATAGGTACAGTGTATGAGTCTAG
>JAUELG010146062.1:0-10148 GCA_031471515.1 Dendraster excentricus | reverse complement strand
AGGGGGAGGGGGGCTCTTGCCCCCCAAATAATTTTCAATCATGGTTTTTTCCTAAATTGATGACAGGAAAACTCAGATTTTACTTCATGTCTTGGCGCTTTCCCCCCAAAAAATAATTTTTAATCATGTTTTTTTTTTCCTAATATGATGACATGTCAAGTCACCTTTCATTCCCAAGCATGCGTACCATTGCATTATCTTAAGTGGCTCATTACGCCACTGGTTCTGTCATTCCGTACACATGACCATGTTGTACATAATTTATGTGGAACTCTGAATGTACGCATAGTTCTACCATTACAAACGCGTGATATCGTCTTTACGTACATACGCGTGGTCTTGTCATTACATGCGCGGGGTGTGGGGGTTGGGGAGATGGGCTAGATTCCCTAGCCCCTCGGTTCCGCGGTCACTGCTATGATGTGTCTTATGTGCTCATTCTCGTTGTTCGTTTTAAAATGTTTTCGATATAATTTCATTAATGTTTTACTCATCCTATATTTTGGCTTTATCAGGTTGTTATGCTATTTATTATGATTAATTGCGTTTTGATTATTATATAATGCAGTACAGTTTGCAGTTCTGCACGCGTATGGTTTTGGCTCACGTTTTGGCAGGAACGGCCAACCACATACATTACTAACAAACATACGCATCAGTAGCATTGGGGCACTCGCAAACTAAAAACATGGAAACAGTAGTGGCTCCGTAAGTGTTGAAAATTAATTGCTTTGTTAATGAATTACAGAACGATTTGCAAAATGTTGGGTGTCTATTTGATATTACAAAACAGTACAACACATATAATAATGTGTTGTTATTTGCCCGGTGGTCCCCTTTAAAGTTTCATACGCTAACATACTGTTATGATGATAATCTATACTGTCAAACCTGCTCATGCGACCTCCTGTCTATAGCGACCACCTGCTCATAACGGCTGCTCTCTGGTTCCCCCGTGAAAAATCATGTGTTAAACGACATGCGTAATGCGACCACCTGCCTAACGCGACTAGCGACCACTCCATTTGGGTCCCGACGCACGTATACATCTGTGTATAGCGACCAAGAAATTATCGCCTGAGCGATCAAGGCATTTATTCAGTCGTCTATGGTTGCTCACAGCTCAAATTCTGATCATATCAATATATATAAACAAACCACTCTTTGTTTACTGACACCAAGTGATTTAGACTCATAAACAAAAATAATTCGTGCCCTTCACCTCAGTATCTGATGCTGATACAGAAATGCGTCGAACAGATGAACTTCAGTCAACATAACAACCAACTCCTTCAATGACATCTAACAAATATTTGTATATTTCCAATAATTTTCTCACTCTTTTCAATAAAAATCCAAGCGCGTATTTCGACCAAACATTGCATTTGGCGTCAGCTTGCTATGAAAAGCTAAACATCTTCGCATTTAGAAGTGTAGCTGATTCTATCAAGTTTTATGATAAGCATTGTATTGATGCATTTTACTCTTTATATTTCACATAAAAACATGATAAAACATTTACTATAATTTGAAATATAATGTCATTAATAATTTCAATTTTCCCTCTGGTTATGCATGCAACACAATTGCACCACCTGCACACTGCACCCTGCACATTGTATATAGTGCACGGCGAACAACCATCTTTACTTTCACCAGCACATCCCTCTCCAGGACAGCGTTTACGCTTTTGGGAGAGTAATTCTTCTTCTTCAAGGTTCAACTTAACAATATGGGCCGTAAGCGCATGTTCGGTTGCCAACTACATGTAATTGCAACTGTGTATAGGCGCAATACATGGGACTAGAAATTCAAAATGGCCGCCAATTACCTGTCTAATACGACCACCTGTCCATAGCGACCGATTTTCGCCTTGAGTGGTCGCTATAGACACGTTTGACTGTACTATCTACACAGTTATCGTCGAAGAAAGTCCTATTTTATTTTTTTTAGGGGGGGGGGGGGGGAGTTGGAGGGGACATGCGGTTTATACTTTGTGTTTGATATTGCAGATTGACACGTATTCAGATGCAAGCAAGACGTGTGCTGTTACATTTTTCTTACTAGCTTGCTACGTATTTTAACAATAATCCTTATCGAAAGGGTGGACATGTTCGTATAGAAATCATCAAAACACACACAAAAAACATGTGCATGATTATGTTATCAACCACACAAGTTACGTCACAAAGCAAGTACTCCATATGTCATACAACCCTTTGACGACATTCAGGGTTGCACCGAGGATGTTTGGTTATATGAAGAGTTTAATTCCAACAAGCGCTTAATCCACCTTTTCAATTTCGGAAAAACAGAGGTTTCCGTATCCAACTCTGTGCACATGCCTAAGGGAACATGAAAATTTAACCTGTCATATTTATTATTAATATTATTATTAATGCACAGATACCATTAACTCATTTTTTTATGGAAAGTAAATTTAGCGCCTTTTGGAATTAAGCTCTTCATATGTAGGCGTACTGCGTTTCTCTTTTAACAAGACAATTAATCTAAAACTGTTGCTCTCTACCCTAAATGAGTGTCACTGTCGGGTGATTCATAAAGGGCAATGAAATTCAAGAAAAATGTTGCATTTAAAGACTGGCAAAAATTAAAAGGAATAATCCCCGAAATTTTGAGCATAATCGGGCAAGTCACAAAACAAAATACAGCTCTTTTAAGATGTCAAATTTATTCCTATGGGGAACACAAAATGTGCAACAAACTCTGATAATCAAGTTGAGTATTCCCATATGTTTTGTAAACGAATTGTCCTAATTGTTCAGTTTTCTTCATAGTCACACATTTCCATTCCCCTAACTCAGGTTATATTGTGTATAGATGCATTCTACAAAATATATGTTGTTCTCATACTAAGGGTAAATATATATTTTGAGAAAGATGAACGGAAATGAAATTTTATATAGCAAAAACAAAGATTTCTTGAACGATTACGCTCTAATTTTTAAAAACTATTCCTTCTAATCTCTGTAAAGGGATAGTTGAGTATTGGTCAAACACCTGTAGATCCTCGTAGTCCTAATTGGAAAATAAGACACCATGATTTACTAAAGCTTAAGTCAATAAAAACTAAGTTAAAGTTATACAAGCAATCTTTATTGCCAAATCAAAATGAACAGAGAAGAATAAATATGCCAAGTTACAACCACATTGACAAAAGAATGTATTGCGATATGCAAGGGGAACAAAATATGAATAATTGTTTGTGAAAGATAAACGTAACTAAAACAAAAAATATGGACGCATATGAAATAAACTTTTAACATAAACGTTGGAAAATCAGGCAAAGTAGATAAGTTAGGAATGAATACTAACCATCTAACGGTCTATATACAAATTGAAACCATAGAAACAAATTTTACAGATTGGATAAAATTTAGTTGATAATTTTTGTGACAGAAATGGTACCTGTCATACATTTTAGGGTCAGTGAGTATTCAATACATTTCATCTTTAACTCAGTACTCAAACTGAAGTTCGAAAAATAAGTTGTTTCATAAACAGAAACAACACTTGTGGTTTTAATAATATTCCATTTGGTATTTTGATTGTTTTTGTTAATTACGATTCTCACCCATTCACATATGATAAACTTATCAATCTCAACATATATCCTGATGAACTGAAACAATCTAGTAAGTTAATACATTTTATATGTAACATGTTAAAAGTAAAGTAATTAAAACAGTGGTAAATAATAGGTTAAATAAGTTTGTTAATGACAATACCATTTAATTTGAATACCAATAGGGATGTCGTTCTGGTAAGAGTACTGGATTATCACTTTTTAAATTGGTTAAAGCATCATTGTTGTGATATTGATCATGGTAATTAAACGGTTGGAATCTTTTTAGACTTTGCTGGCGCAATATATTATGATATGAATTAGACCATTTTGCTGTGAGAGGAATGCCTTGAATTTGGAAAAAAGAGGAACCGTTTTCTTTATAGATTCAATTGTTCATTATGTTGATATTAATTTAGACAAATAACCAGAACTTGAGTTACTGAGGGATCTGCGTTTTGTCCAATATTATTTCTTATTTATGTACATTATATTCCTAGCTGTTTATTTTAATTTCCACATTTTTGCAGAATATTCTAGCCTTTTTTCATGCTTGTCAGTGTGTATGAGATGCTATTATCTTGATTAAGATGACTGGATTAAGTCCTAGTGTAAAAAAAAAAGGAAATCAAACTGACTAATGATCCTTCGAACAAATTTGTATATCATATTCAAAGGTACGTGCAGGACAACATTGATGTTCTTTGTAATACTGTAATACACACACTTAAACAAGTTCCTTATGCTTCATTTTGTTGGAGTCGATATTGTTGAAAATATAACATGGAAGAAACAAGTTCACTCTGTTTGAATCCACTTGATACAAAATATAATTATGTGTATTATACAAAATACGACATTTTATTCCTAAAATAATGTTAAGACTGCTGTAATCTACACTTGTAAAGGCACACTAGTATTTACGTGTTCATGACCTCGAAATCTGCAATGGAATTTATTCATAGTATTGTATTTACTTCTAAAGAGAGCCATGCAACCTCCATTTGCCTTAAAATGTTCACACTGTACCCTATGGACATATCGGATAACAGCAATATACGTCGCATCAACCATTTATCACTTTTTGTTTAATAGACAGCTTCTGTAATGTATGAAAATGATATGCGTATGACGTCAGATTCCCCGTTGTCAAGCTTAACAAAGGTAACCATGTCCGGCAAGCTAAGTTTGCCGGAGGTTGCCGGACCTATTTACTTTTGTAAAGCTTGACAACGGGTAGTCTGACGACATACGCAAATAATTTGCATACATTACCAAAGCCGTCTATTAAAGCTACTTCTCCGTCTAGTATACGACACTCCACCTATCATACTTGGCGTCGATTGTAGTAATGACGAAATGGAATTAGCAAAACGCAACCGACAATCTCAGCTAATCCCAAAAACATGAATGCCTTGCCGTAACCAATCAAGTCAGCCAGCCACCCTGAAACAAAAACATAACGTGAAAACGTGAATTTAACTTCACTAAATGACTGAGCTTAAAGGGATAGTTGAGTTTGGTAAAGAGAGTACAGTTTGGGTCAAACTGAAGCAAAAGGTGCACCATTACGTTATTAGCCATAAGTAATCACTTTACCATGCTGGATATGAATACAAATTCACAAATAATTAAGTAAAAAGACTGTTATCATTTAAAAAGAGACGTTACATTTCAAAAAGGCTTCCCTAAGCAATCATCGGTTTCAGCCATATTTAACCGACATATTTTACTGTTATGTAGCGCCCATCTTATCAAAACTCAACTGTGATTTTAATAGAAATTAATGTCGTCATGATTGCAACGAGGAAAAATAACGTACATGCAATTACTTTGTTTATAATATATAAATTATAAATTTATATATACAAAACACAATATTCGAATGAAAATAGGAAGCTAACACTTGAGTGTAACAATTTTACATTTGTTTCCCTCAAATCGAATCCAGTAATTTTTTTTGACATGTGCACAAAGTGATGAAATTGATATCATTCAAAAATCGTATATTTGTTGGTAATGCTAATTATGTAAGTTTCGTGTTAAAACTTCACATTTATATTTATGTTATTTTGCCTAGTGATGTGCAATGATTAAAAGTGATATTCGAAAAAAAAATGCACACACTTTTAAGTGGACAGCTTAAAAAACAATCAAATCAATCGTAATTATCTAAAAAAAAAGGACAATTCGAACCATTTATTGGTAATGCCAATTTAACAAGTTATAAAATAACCAGTAAGGTTGGTGAATATTGGACAGTGACAATAGAAAAATCACTTCAATGTTAAAGGGGTAGTATAGTTTTGGTAAGGCTGAACTTTATTAACCAAACCTGGAAAGTAATAATATATATAAACTAGCTGTTATCACTCCACCATGCTCAAAAAGGTATACGAGCGACTAGGGCGCTTTTCTATATTGGCATTGATTGCAACCATTTTCATACAAAATTATGCACGTGATGTTTTATGAAAATGATGATTAAATACAGAGGTCATCAATAATTATTTAAATAATGATTTTGATTATTTTTTAAAAAGTGGAAAAATTCAAATATATTATCAGATGAAATAGATTTATTGATATTTCAGCCATTTCTGGGTCGATTTTGACCAAATAAAGTTTATTTTGCCATTGCAATTGCATGTTCTCCCAGATTTGCCACTCAATTTTTGTATTACTTCACCAAATAAATGTGACGTGTAGCGCCCTCTCTATAAAAACTAAATTGTCCCTTTAAATCAACCGATTTAGATTCCTTACCTGTCAAAAAGCCGCCAAGAGGCTGCCCTATTGAATATGCAAAGGAGAACAGAGCAAAAGCTGAAGAATACTTGGCAGCGGGATAACTTTCCTTGATGACAATTACTCCTGTCGTCATCTTGCACCCCAGTGAGAAGCCACCTATAAACGCGTTGAGTGAAAGCAGCCAAAAAGGTGATACTAAAGGATCGAGCAAGAAGACCATTGCGTTTATGAAATGCAGCGCAATCATCATACCGACGGCGGATATCCACTGGACGTGGAGGATTGGTCCTGAAAGGAGTCTTCCAATTATGTTTCCGGTCCCTCCAAAAGATGCGAGAAATACAGCGCGGGCAAGAGGATAACCTTTGGAGACGCCGTGTGGAATCAGAAAGACTACCCATGCAGTTGAAGCGACGCCATTAATAATGTTGTTACAGTGAAGCAGTAGAAAATATGGCTCCTTCGTAAGGGTGGTACCTAAAAATGTGTTCTGGATAAGTAGCCAGGCCCGGTGGCAACATTGGAACGGTAGTTTCCCTTCGGGATCAAAGTTTCCATTGGAGGTCACCAAATCATTGGTGTCATCTTTGCTCGTTCTGTCTATGATGATATCATCAACCCGAAGAATTGCGTCTTCTTTGTAAGAGGAACTTGGTAGTTGCTGGTCTTTCATAAGTGGCACTCTTTCTGAAGTTTCAGAAGATGTATCAGACACACAATCGTGGACATGGTGGATGTCTGCTTCAACTGGTAGTTCATGCGACCGTTCGGGAAACGAACATGACGGACAGTCGTTCGAGTTGGTGGATCCTTCAGCTGTACCTGCTTCATCATCCTCCTCTGGATTCCTCAACGGCACGCGGGGAGTAGTCCGGCCGACTGATGCCGTCATCATGAAAAGCAAAATGGGAATGTTGACGTACAACCCGCCGAACGTCAATACAGTGACTCTCCAGCCATAGTTTTTGGTCAGGAATTCTGCAAAGATGGGTCCGACAACCATTCCAACCGCGTTGCCCGTGTCTGCGATGCTGAAGAGGAGAGCGAACTTTTTGGGCGGGACACACTCACCGAATCGCACATTTGCATCTAACATCACGAACGCGTATGCCGAACCTTCGCACAAAGAAATATAAATTGTTATAAAACAAATACATCAGACAATTTATATATATATTTTTTTTTAAAGTTCTGAATTACTATCAGATTGCAAACTATCTGTATTGGTAATTCATAATAAATACTTATAATGACAATACAAGTGGACTGGCTTACAATAGTAAGCGAACTTACAAAAGGTTCGCATTTGGACAAGGATGTTCGATACTTCAAGAATGGGGTTAAGGAAGCACAGACTCTTCATCCGAGCCTTTTAACATTCAGTACACCTCATGGTGATACAATCGGTCAAATGCCTACGACCCGAGGATCAATCGTTATGTTACGAGGTTAAGCGATTTCACAAAGACTTAATTAAAGTTGAACTCAACACTTAGTTGGACGTAATTAGTATGAAAAGCCCCTTGTGGCTTTGGCGTACAATATGTTAAAAAACATGAACGAATATCAGACCTTTCGAACATATTTCATCAGTCACATACCGGTACGTAATCTTTTAAAAATGGAACACAGTAATCAACATTCAACAATGTTGCATCAACATTTTATAACTTTTGACTTTTATTACTATTTTTCAAAGATTCTCCGTACTTTTCAGGTTACTGAGCTTACCCGACACAGTCATCCCAGCTGCCATCTGCCAGACAGTGGTCGCGAATGCAGTAGCAGACAAACATGCGCCTCCTATCAAACCGATAGCAACTATCCCAGGGAGTGTCAAGTGCTTGTAAGTCACATCAACGAGGGGTCCTGAATAGGTCAGCACAGATTAATGATGGCAGTGATAATAATATCAATCATAACAATTTTACGAAATACACTGGGCCAAAAAGAAACTTATCTTTTTCACATGGTCATATCTTTTATGTGTGTCCATCAAAATTAACCAAAATAACACATGACAAACACCCTACTCCAATGACATGTCATCATCCAGAAGGTACTTGCAGAACTGAACTAGGCTGTGACATGGAACCGTTTCCTGTATCACATGTCACAGCCTAGGCATTCTGGGAACATAGTTTATGGCAGATGAGGAGGTTGAAAATGTTTGAAATTAAGATTTATGTCAATTACCCAAACACAGATATCAATAGTGGGTGTGTCCACCATGTGCTTGGTATCATTCAGTGCATCTTCTACGCATGCTGTCCACCAGGTTTTGATACAGGCTAATGGACATTCCTGTAGCGCTCCTCTAAGTGTGTGCTTCACCATGCGGATAGCCTTTTAACAAGGCGATCGTGGCTGAACTGCCGCCTGCGCTGCAGAAAAGACTGATCGCGCGATGGAGACTATCCGGCGAGTGTCGTTCCTGCATAATTCGACCGTGCATTCAACTCGGCTCAGGCGAGACAAGCCTCGTCAAGAGGCTACCATGCGGATTGTCCCTTATACTGTGACATGGGGTCCTGGAAGTTGTTCCGTGTCATCGCTTTTCACGGTTGTGTCAGTTGGGCAGCTGCTTGGTTATTGACATGTGTTTAGAGTCGAGTATTGAAATAATCCTGTTTATCACTTTGGTTAATTTGATGAACAGGATTTTAAGTATGATCATGTGAAAAGTTTCTTTTTGGGCCTAGTGTAGAAACACATATGATATCGAATTCAAACAAAATTGTTGTCCAGCGATCGTTATATGAACTTAAAATGATAAAAACAGCTGCAGTGATGCAATTGGTGAAATTGAATGCATACACACGTAATTCGTGTGACCAATTTACGAAATTTACGAAACTGAATGGGGAATCCCACATTAAATAGAATGATATGCTATGAAACATGCCAACAAATCATCCCAAATCGTTCTAAGAACAGAGCGCAACTGAAATACGATTTCGCCTATCAGAACTCCATAAATATTTTGTAGACCCATCTCTATGATGACAAATGTTAACGGAACATGTTTTATGCCTACCTAGAAAGAACGATATGCCATGAAACACGCCGACAATCATCCCAATCGTTCCAAGATCAGAGCGCAACTGAAAGACGAGTTCGTCTATGAGAACTCCATAGCTCTTCACTACACCCATTTCGAAGAAGCCAAAGAGGGTAGAAGCCACTACAGTTCCCACCAACCGCCACGGAAAGCTGGGGATAGCTTGGTAACAGGCGCACAGTCCGGCCATTTTGTGTGAGCTTTTGAGTGTGCGAAACTCTTGCTAATAATAATTATAATAATCATTTATTAATGTCTATAATCCAGTATGGAAATAATCGGTATTTTTAGCCGAATATGATAGTCTGTATTCCAATAGCTTGACAGTGATGTTGGCATAGGAGGACGATTTGTGGGCACGTGGTTCGTTATGCATCCGTGATTATGAAGTTAAAGGCCAACAGGCGTCTGGATGCTAAACTGCGAGTCGCCACTTTGAACGAGGCAAGTTTGCGCGTACCGCACATTACGTATTAAATGTACCGATAATCAGTGTTGAATATTTCAAACATTTACTAGATCCCTTTAAACTGTTTAATGCAAAATCCACGCAGTGAATTAATTTGTTTGATATATCATTATACTCACGGTGCCAAGCCAAGGAATAGTCTGGTTTACCAACAATGAATTATGTCATGAAACCTACTGTCGGCTAGTAACCTATACCCTCCCCTTCCATAAGTATTGCAACATGGTAAAATTCGTTAAATTTTTGGTAAATGACTTATCTCTGTTGTAGCCGTGTTTTGT
>JAUELG010145951.1:0-10149 GCA_031471515.1 Dendraster excentricus | reverse complement strand
TTAAAGGGTTAACCCCCCCCCCCCCCGCAAAAAAAACGACAACGTTGATTTTCTGGATTCCATTTAGTTCCATTCAGCATTATCAAAGCTGTAATATGATATATAGTTTGTCTATATCAACAATCCGTAACAACTTCTACATCAAGACCAGCGACATCAATCCCCATATCTGGAGGTATGTGCTTAGACAAACCGATCAACATTTTTTTCTTCAAGTCTATGACCATATTCTAAATGAATATCTACTCAATCGCAAGCCACTATGATTATCCATTACACCTCTCTTTTTGTTGCCCTTCCCTTAAAGTCGCCATTCTTTATTGAGTCCAATTAGTCCATCATCATAATTACATGCTTTTCTTCTTCCAGATCTCATTCCCTTGAATCCCCACTCTCGTGCAAATCATGTTCTATGATAGCCAAATATGTAATCAACGCACCGCGAAGCTATGTATATTTTGTCAGCCTTTCATAATTATATAGACTAAAATGTATCAAACCACTTTAGGCTTGAAGCATGCAGATGTGTACTCTTTAACGGGCATTATGTTAACACATAAATGACTAGTGCCGATAATTTACCGGACCGTAGTCAGGTAGTTGAGTATCATTTAATGACATAAACAGAAAAATAGTCCTGGACTGTTAGTATTTGTTTTTCGGTCTTGCAAGACGTGAAACATGGAATGCTGTGCATATTTAATCAAATCAAGCATAACAATGTTAGAATCCTGTTGTTATTATTTTGTTTACACGCTTACATTTATCATTTATCTTACTATCCTGGGTTATCACATTCTAATGATAAATACATTGTAAGAACAAAGACCTCAGCAAAAATATTATGTAATAATGTGCATTCTCACGTCATTATAATAAATAATAAAACTACGACTATAGTGAGTTATCATATTTTAATTCTACACAAGACAACGTAGTAGTGTATGTTTATTGTGTACTGTGCCATTCCGATACATAACAGAAGTGCGGCTAGTCAATGGGTGTACCGCCTATGAGGGTCGCGTTGAAGTGTTTCACAACGGGGCCTGGGGGACTGTCTGTGGTGACTCCTGGGATAGTGACGCTGCTGGCGTTGTCTGCAGAAGTCTTGGACTTGGTGAATCAGGGATCGTAGTGAGAGATGCTGGGTTTGGAGAAGGCACGGGTGACATAATTCTAGATGATGTCCAGTGTACCGGAAGTGAAGCAAACCTCATCGATTGTCCGCACAACGGCTTCGGAGTGCATAACTGTGATCATACTGATGACACAGGTGTGATCTGCTCACGTTCAGGTAAGAACAAATATTCAGATATTAAGCAGGTGGAACTGACTAGCCATCTTAGGGACGTCGTACAATGCGTATAGACGTGTTCGGTTTCGGTAATTTTTACACGTGCCGCCGTTGATGGTGCTGTATATATCGGTGCCCACAGAAATACAATATAGAAAAAGGCATGCCACGCGCGCAATTCAAGCCTAAATATTTCCATATTTTATTTGTATTACGATAGGCCTACTTACTAGTATTGTCGTGCTAAGATCCTGAGCTACGTCCTCGCCGTAATTCTAACTGGCCTTTCAAATCAATGATAGGCCTATTAGTATTAGTTTTTTCCGACACAAATGTAAAGATGCCAGATCATGTGGTCTACATGAAATTCCTCAAACAACTTGGGCTCCATTCATCTTGGTGAACAAAATTGTGTTTCCCCTCCTTAAATTACACGTAGTGACTTCAAATTTAGTACAAATTATAATACATTCCGAAAAATAGAAAATATCGCGCATATCGCATACGTTTGCAGCGCGCGCGTATACTGCGCGCAATATAAAGAAGTCGGTCGACTTTCAGGGGGGAATGTTGTGCATAATTAATCTGACAATATGTCCATGGAATTGCGTGTAATCTCTATGGCTATGGAATGGCGTGTTATGTCTAAGGGCGCCCCCCAGTAGAGCCCTCCGACCAGTAGAGGGCACACGTCCATGAAAAATCGCTCGAATTCGTCTTTACAGAGTGAGTCATAAACAAAGGTCTTACAAAAAATTATTTCAAAAGTTGTCTGGTTTGGAGTATGTATAGCTGGTCATGGGTTTTATGATTTGTTTTGGTAGGGTTATCATTTTAATGAAATGCAATTTTTCGAAGTGGCAGGAAGAATAAAACATTGTTATTACGGTCAGCCAGACAGAAACACACATCCATATACCCACACACCTACAAAGGGGTATTATTTTGAAAATATTCCAAGCCGAGAACAAGTAAATTCAAAATTCCGGAGACCAAGTACTTTCAAAATCGGTAATAGCACCGGTCTAGCAATCCGGATGGTTCGGGTTCGAATCCCACTAGAATCCCATTTTCTGTGCTATGTTTTATTACATTATATTGGTCTGGACAGTTGATTAATATGTTTGAATTCATAACACAATATAAATACAATACTATAATTTGTTAGAAATTATTGATATTGTATGATACAATGTACACACATATATCGAATGACCAGCATATTCACATGAGATAAAATCTCCCCCACCCCACCTAACTTCCACCAGTTTGTTTATGTTTATTTTTGTAAAATTGAATAGGCCCTTGTTGTATGACATATGGAGATAAGTTTTTTTTATCAGCTGTCTACATATCGGCCTTTGGTATGATTATCAACAGCAAATTTGAATTAAAACACCTCCGTCTGCGATTCTTTCAGCAATTCAACAATAATGTTCACTGTCAGATTATCATAATATTTGTTCATTTTGATGTATTAACTCTTGTAATGATCTATTCTAGAAATGCAGGTGCGCCTTGTGGATGGCTGTAACGCTGCAGAAGGTCGTGTGGAGGTCCTTTGCAGCGGAACCTGGGGAACTGTCTGCGACAACTACTGGGACGATGACGATGCTGGTGTTGTCTGCAGAAGCCTTGGTCTGGGTGAATCAGGTCGTGCTTTGAAAAATGCTCAGTTTGGGCTGGGTACGGGAGATATCGCTCTTGATCGTGTAAGGTGTTCTGGAAGCGAAACCAACATCGCAGGCTGTAACGGAAATAGAATGTACAGTACATTCTGCGACCATGGGGATGATGCAGGAGTGGTGTGTTCAGATTCAGGTAACTTAATTTCCTTTTCAGAAAAATATTAATAAGTAATTGAAAGACAGATCAGGTGTTATTTAATGCGAAAATATGATTGGTTGTAACACGCAAACTTTCTCATTTATTACACAACCAACTGTAACATAAAACGTGAATTAAATTGAATTGAATTGAAAATATTTTATTGAAAAAAAATACATTGCAGATAAACAGCTGAATTGCGTACAACTATTCAAAGTGATACAAACTAATTAACATATACATTTCAATGTTGTATACAAATAAATCAAAAACTATTAATACTACCTTACTGTAAAATGTCATCTTCCAGGATTAAATAATCATCCATTCAAAGATGACTTAACATTGATGTGTCTGCACGATTATTATAAAGCCAAGTCAATCAGACGGTCGGATACTAAAGCTTAATGGAAATCTATTTCGATGATTATAATAGCGTCGAATATATTACTACCATTACACGCAATATTAAATATGCATATAAACAGTTAAGTTTAACTATAAACTATAAACAATCATAATATCAATAAATACATTGTTTATAATCGATTTTGCGTTCATTCAATTATGGACATAATATGATATATGATAGTGAATTATGAATTGTCAATCATACATTAAAACAATTTGGGTATGCAAACACTAACTTTCCCAACGGTAAAAACAAAAACTAAAACATTTTCATGCATTTTTAAAAACATTTAAGAAAGAAAAACCCATTTTCTGTAGGAGAAAAAATAATCCCCATCCCCCCTCTCAAACCAAACCCGCGTAGCTACTGCCTCACATTGTATGCTATGATTTACTTATAGGGTTATGTATAGTTGATTATGTGACAGGTTTCATCACTGGATAGGAGCACGCTGATTTAGTGTGAATTGAGCCAATACGTTTGAAGTACCCACTACATTTTGTATCATATTATACAGAGCTTGCCGTGCGTCTCGTTAATGGAGCCAATCACCTCGAGGGTCGAGTTGAGGTATTCTGCAAAGGCTCCTGGGGAACTGTCTGTGACAACTTCTGGGACGATGCTGCCGCAGGCGTTGTTTGCAGGAGCCTTGGCCTTGGGGAGACTAGTCAGGCTCTCATCGGAGCACATTTCGGAGAGGGCACAGGTGATATCATCTTGGATGGTATCGAGTGCTTGGGAAGCGAAGGCAACATCATAGCCTGTACCAATGCCGAAGGGAGGGCTAACACTTGCGGACATGACAAAGACGCAGGAGTGCGCTGTCCGGGCTAAAGTGGTTATGATTAGTTTTAAATGACTTAGTATCATTGTCTTAATCCTCAAAACTTGCATTCAGTTCTAAAGTTTCACTCACACTTCATATTCATGTTCACAAAAATGCGCTGGACAGGTTAAATTTTTCATTTTGTTGATGTTAAGGTTAATACAATATGTGTATACATAATGTGTATGAAACTCAAGCTGTTAGGGATGATTGCTCCCTTGCGTAATCCGTTAAAACTCCTTCAAAAAGATTTACATAAAGTTCGTGAAAAGTTAGATATTGAATGTTTAAACCAACAATGTTTTGATAGTTGCTATCTTTTTAACGTTTGAAAAAAGATTCGTGTAAAGAAAGATGATGGATATAAACCTAACAAAATTTTGATCTTTGCTCTTTCATAAATGGTATGACTCCCATTCAGTTAGTCAGTTATTAATGTAACTAATATAGGTATACGTGCGTTTTCAATATATATTCATATGATTCAACTTTTGGGATATCAAATGCATAGATGAGGAAAGGTCAATTTGTTAAAATAATTGTCACAGATATGTTCAACGTGTAGTAGTAATGATCTTAAAAGTGTTCGATATAATTACTTATGTTTGAATATAATTGTTCAAAGTTTAGGGGTCTAGCCTGCTTCTATATGATTGGTCGTTAATTGAGAGCATATTGTTTTATTTGACTATCAAAAATATGCTGTGATTCAGATAAAGTTTGTGTGAAGGAATTAAGATGCTGTATATTAAACCAAAATAGGTTTTGATTTCTGCTATTTCCAAACGGTTAAAAGCAGTAAGCTAATGTTTAAATGAAACAAACCAAAAGGGTTCTGCTCTTTTCTAAATGGTTTTACTCTTTTAAACCAGTTATTCAATTGTTCATCTAAATATTTCTAGATTGGCAAAGTGCGTTTTCAACGCATATTTATGTGATTAGTAAATTACATTAAATGTAGAATTAAATTTTGAGATATTAGAGAGATAGTTGGGTTTTGGTCAAACTAATTTTTAGTATCCAAAACATGCACTATAATATTTCAAACTACCGTATTTGCCGTTGTATAAGACGCACCTTTTTTTCTGGCGGGAGAACCTCCAAAGTGGGGGGTGCGGCTTATACACGGAGATAGGAAAATTGTACACACAAATAGCCAGCGAGCCATGCCTTATATTTCCCGTATATACTTTGTATATTAGATTGACCCGAAAAACTGAATGGAAATAAAAAATGTTGTTACATAACACCTGGATATAATGGACAGGGGGCAAAAGCTCGTCTTTTGTTTTATTTGGAGTTGACCCCGCAAAAGCCATCCCATTGTGTGTTAACCTCGACTTTGATCGCGCAACGCACAAAGGCGTAATTAAGTACTTGAATACATCTATTGCACCGGCGCGAAAATGTATATACAGTCAAACCTGCTTATGCGACCACCTGCTCATAACGACCGCTCTCTGGTCCCCCCGTGAAAAATCATGTGTGGAGCGACCTGCCTAATGCGACCACCTGCCTAAAGCGACCAGCGACTACCCCATGTAGGTACCGACGCGCACACATATAACCTGTCTATAGCGACCAAAAAATTATCGCTTTAGCGCTCGTTCGCTCGTTCGCTTTATTCGTCTATGGTCGCTCACAGCTCCAATTCTGATCATGTCAATATCTGAGCAAACCACCTTTACCATTGATTCCCGACTGATCCAAGTGATGTAGACTCATAAACAAATATTATTCGTACCCTTCACTTCAGTACCTGATGCTGATACAGAAATACGTCGAACAAAGACACTTCACTCAACATCACAACAAACTTCTTCATGACAATTAACAAATATATTATTTCCCCTGTGTTTCTCACTCTTTTCAATGATAATTCATGCGCTTGTTTCGACCTAACAATGCTTCTTGTCTTCAGAATCCTACAGAAAACTTAACACCTTTAAATTTAAAAGTGCAGCTGATTCTCTCAAGTTTCATGATGAGTATTATTTTAATGATAAATTTTAAAAGGATAATAATACATTTAATATCATTTGAAATATAACGTCATAATTCGCTGTTGTTATGCATGCAACGAAATAATCTAGATACACGCTATTTGGAATCTATTTCAAATCCCTTCTTGTAAATTTTTTAAAAGAGAAAGCATTGTTTTGCTTTAACGGCTTGTTAAAAATTGTCAAGATACGGGCCACCGCGATAAGTTTTTAGGTTATTTTTGGGCTCCGACGATAACTATCAATTGTGTATTTAACAATATTTCAGCCGTTTCGGAACCAATTTTCATAAAATAATGTTATTCTGTCATTCAAATGTTATGTTTTCTCAAATGTGACACTTAATCTCACACCAAATATTTCTCTAGCGCTATATATACCAAATATAAACTCTCTCTTTAATACATTTTGTGCAATTAGGTTTATTGGAATGCTTATTGACCAATATATACGTTCGGCTACTTTCAAGATGAAATTAGTCTGATCTTGCTATATTATTCTTATTTTAGAAATTGATGTAAATCATCTAGGTCTAAGTGTTTTCAATATTAAATGATTTGATTATACGCGTTTTTACATTTTTGCGTAAGAGTGCTTAATCTACTTGTATTATGATAACTCTGTGTACACTTGTTTGGCTTTATATAAAATTACAAGAATAATTGATATGGCTGTTTTATTATATCTTAGACATTTTCATTATCATATTTTGGACTACAAAGTGTGCTTTTAATATTCATTGTGCCGATTATAATTATTTTACCATAAATTATTAAATGTTAGTACATCTTAGTACATCTTTGCGTAAGAGTGTTCAACCAGCATGTAGATTTTTATTTCGGTTATTCATTTAAATATTTTAGGCCTGTAAAAGGTGTTATCAATGTATTATTTCGTGATTAGAAGTAGTTTGCGTTATCATGTATTAATTTTGTGTCAGCGTGATTAGCCTGCATGACGATTATTTGGGTCATTTATTTTAATAATTTACGTCTATACCTAATCTTAAATATCGCTTTTTTTATAAATATTTTGGTATAAGTGTTTAGCCTGCAATTAGTGTGTGCAATTAAGCTTATTCGCATAATTATTCACCAATGAACGTTCGGCTTCTCTCAATATGAAATTAGTCTGATCTCGCTATTTCCTACAATATTTTAAAGATGTATGTAAATAATCTACGTCCTAGTGTTTTTATTATACACGTATTAACATTTTCCGTGTTTCGCCTACTTGTTTTGTGATAACCATGTGTGCAGTAAGCTTGTTCGGCTTGAAATATAATCTACATGAGTAATTTATTTGCCTCATTTTATTATATCGCATAAATTTTCATTATCAAATTTAGGTCTACAAAGTGTGTTATCAATATTTCATTGTGCCGATTTTTAAGGTCTTTTATCAATTTTCGATATTAGTATATTTTTGTGTAAGAGTGTTTCGCCAGCATGTATTACTTAAACGATATTCAATAAGCTTATTTAAGTTATTCATTTAAATAGTTTAGGCCTAAAAATGTGTTATTAAGGAGTGATTGTGTTATAAGAAGTATGTTACGTTATCAAGTTTTGATTTTGTGTTAACGTGTTTACCCTGCATTTTGTTTATTTATTTATTTGAATGACTAAGGTCTGGAAAAGGTGTTATGAATGCGTTATTGCGTTATTAAAAGTAGTTTACATTATCAAGTTTGGATATCAATACAATTTTGCGTAAGAGTATTTAGGCCGCAATGAAGAGTTGTTTGTTTACTATTTGACATAAGCTTGTTTGGGTAAATCTTTGTAAAACTATGATCTGCCTCTTTTATTAAAATCATAAGTCTTTTTTGCTCTATGACATTTATGTCATTTATGTCACTGTCAAGTAATCCTCGTGTAAGAGTATTTAACCTATATGTGTAATGTTAAAGTGATCCCTGTAAAATATAAAAATGACATTTAATATAATTTTATGTCAGTTAAATACAATTGAAAGATTGGTGAAAGTTTGAAAGAAATTGGACACTGTTTACCTAGTATATTGAGTTCATATTCTATCACCAAATACTGATCGCCTGCCGTAGATTTGTCGCAGTAAGAATTGTCCGCTTGAAGATATCCGCATCCATGTATATTAGCGTCACACTAATTGCGCGCTCAAGTTAACTCAGCTCAACAGAAGGGTACATCGACTCGTTGCGCTACCCTATTTATTGACAAGGTTCCGGTCACATTGCCGACGCTGGTCCGTGATTGTGTGGCGCGACGGCCTAACGTGTTCAAATACGGCAATTGTATTTTTTTAACCCAAATCGCTGGGCAACGTTTTTAACACAAAAATACATTTGGAATAAAAATCTAACCCTTTTTCATTATTCTCTTAACATATGCTAGCGCTAAACAATATTTTAGAAGAGAAACGAGGAAAGCCCCGGAAAATGTATGTGGAGTTAGTTTACAGGGATCACATTAACTTTGTGTGCAATAAGCTTGGTATGGTAGTTACTTACAATGGTATTTCATTATATGCTATAATATAAGGGTGTTTTGCATGGGCTACCTGTTTATGTTTATAATTTAACCAGCAGCCCAATAGTCTTAGAGGTGAAAAGAAATGCTTTCTAATATCTGAACATATGGACATTTAGAGGAGAATGTAACTAATTCAAATCAATGTGTCTGCCGGGATCTACCCGGGGTCAAAAGGCTCATTTGCACCTCCAAAATATGGCACCTGTTAATTACCCGACGATTCGATTTTGTGCGAAAGTATCGTGCAAATCATCGCTTACTGCTGGGTCAGCGAGTCAGGAACAATTGAATAATCACGTGATTTTGACGTTTGTCATCAAACCTTACATTATCTGCTTTGAGGGGCAAAATACACATTAAAATGGACAGTTGAGTATTATTCAAACTTAACTTTAGTAACTAAAACGTGTACAATTACGGAACAAAGATATGGTTAAAATCTTAAATCAATGGTTTTAGTTTGTAGTCTTTTTTCATACAAAATGGTTTGTTAAAATGATGATGCAATACAGATATCATCAACAACTTTTTGAAAACCTATTTCTAAGTAGTCATCAGAACGTTTTACAAACTTTCAAATAAGTATAAGATATCGCCCACTGATTGCCGGTGAAAAATAATTTCAATACAAATATATTTATGGATATTTCAGCCCCTCCTGAACCACTTATAGTTTAAGCTATTGCTCTGTAAAATCTCATTATTTAAAATCATTTTGAATACAATATTGTACAAGTCAAGGTTTGTAAAATAGTGATTAGATAGAGAGATGATCAACAACTTTTGAACAGTTTCTTTTGGAATTTGTTGAAAAGAAGAAGAATTAAAACAAAACAAAATTGTAACGATTCGTCCAAAATTCTCGAATAAATGTGGGGCCCCACATTCAACTCACTCATCATTATCTTACCAAAATATATTGGGCACTTCTAAAAATACCGATACTCAACCCTATCTTTAAGATTCCACCTCAAACCTTATGTTCAGTAATCAGTACGCTTTTGATGCACCAAGCCGCCCTGGGCTGCCGGTCTAAAGTCGTGTTTGTGATTAAATGCCGTGGCGTAGAATACATGTGTGTCTCGTGTAATTATTTTCCCTATATGCATTCGTAGCTAACATTTTGTACAACTGTTCTTGTTTCAATTGGTAGTTAATGTCATGCCATCCTGGGGTGTGGGTATCCCCCATCCCTCCCAACACACACACACACACACACACACACACACACACACACGCACACACACACACACACACACACACACACACACACA
>JAUELG010145840.1:0-10149 GCA_031471515.1 Dendraster excentricus | reverse complement strand
CGCGAAGCGCGCAGCGAAAACTTTAAATAGAAAACACGAATACTTAATTCGTCACGTGACGAATTTCCCGTCTAGTTATTTAATATTTTTGTGGGGTTGGAGGGAAGACAATCCCTCACAAGGCTATTATAATGGTAGTACTTAATTCAAACATATAGGAAGACTGACCAGAAATATATTGCGACTAAAAAAAGAGCAAAGAAAAGTGGGATTCTAATGGCATTCAAACTAGAGACCTCCATATTACTAGACCGGTGCTCTACCGCTGAGCTATAGAAAACCCTACGACGGCTTCTGACCACTCGAGCAATGAGGAATTACGCGGTTTCAGGGACAAACGCCGTCGTAGGGTTTTCTATAGCTCAGCGGTAGGGCATCGGTCTAGTAATCTGGAGGTCTCGGGTTCGAATCCCGTTGGAATCCCACTTTTCTTTGCTCATTTTTAATCACAATATAATGGTAGTACAAAAATAATAAGTAAGGAATGTCATGACAATTTTGAACTGCTAGGAGTTATGAGTTTTGAATAGATATCATAGGTCATAAAATGTGGGTATGCTACACAGCGGGTCGCCATTATGAACTAGGCTAGTATATGAATTACCTTTAACTCATTCATTCTATTAAATCGACATGCAAAAACTAGTTTAAGCTCTTCATTATTGTGTGATTTTGTCTAATATTAGACAGTGTTTTTGGCGTTGGGTATAAATATTGCATGATATCGATATTATGTGTTCATGTTTTTAATTAATAAGTAGACACGATACCATCAAAAAATATACCTTCTTGAGGAGCGGCGGTGGGAAGGGGGGGGGGGTTGCTGCGTACGAACTTAACACCTCCAATGGCTAAGGGCATGACGAGGATCAATACAGATACACACTCACACACACACACACACACACACACACACACACACACACATTGACACACAAACAAATACTCACACACACACACACACACACACACACACACACACACACACACCCACACACCCACACTCACACACGCACGCACGCACACACACAAACACACACACACACACACACACACGCACACACATATGTGCCGACAATAATGTCTTCATTAATTACGTATGACACTAACCAAGACTCAATTCAACAATACAACATTAGCGATGCGATAACTTTAATGTTATGATTCGAAGAACGATATAAATAATCATGAGAAAGAAGAAAAGTTTAAAATATTTACGATCGTCTTTGAGGAAAAAAATAACACATATAATTATTGTGAAAAACGTACTATAACCCACACCAAACGTTTTAATAAGCTCGATGACAAAATTATGATGTGCCTGCCCTTTCCTTCCCTAAAAAACCTGGGGCGATGATTGCACATGTCACCCCCCCCCCCCCGGGGGATGCATACCTCTTATCCCCCATTGTCTACACCCCTGGTGACAATGATCATAACAGTTGTAAGTACGCCTGGTGGTGACGATGATGATAATGGCCGTGGTCATGATGGTGCTGATTATATTTAGTTTTGTGGTGCCGGTGGCGGTGGTGGAGATTGTGTGAAGGTGTAGGTGGAACAGATTTGGAAGTGTTAGTTGTTATTCCTATTTTCTCGCTGCAAAAATATATAAGAACACTCCTAATTATATCTACAATGTCAACAATAAACTAAATCAAAATATGGTTGTAAATTTGCATACAATCGTAAACAAATTATGCCAAAATAGTACTCCCACACGTGCCTCCATATCATACCTCTGTTTATGTTTACGTCGGGGCAACGTAGCATGCGTTTATCATACATACATAATCACAGGGGTAATTAATTAAACTTGCTCTTTGCATGCTTTCATCACAATTCATTATTTCAACCTAAAAGTCCGAGTCGGTCAACAGCGGAGTCCTTTCTTCGACCTCCTTCTCCAGCTCCTCGTACGTGATCAACATTTTAGTCCGACCTGGGAAGCGTTTCCTCGCGAGACAAATTGCCACCGCCAGAAATACGCCAGAAGCGGCGGATAAGGAGAGCACGAGGAGAAGCAGCGCGCCGCGCAGACCGAAGGCCTTTCCCGTCGGGGTCACCAACAGGTTCACAGCGCCCCCTATCGAGTGACTTGTGAAGTAGTTGACTCCGAAGAGGAATGTCTTTCTGTTGATGGGGGTCAGGTCGGAGAGGATGGCTCCGGTTGTGGCGTATATGAAGTCGGAGATGAAGAGAGTGGCACCGAGTGGGATGACTAGATACGGCGCTGGTACCAGCAACGTCGCCGTTTGAATGGGGAGGGCGATTAGCTGCAATGAACAATGTAACGCATGTAACCACACAATTGCCTTCTGGTATGAGGATTCAGAAAGTGTTGTTTAACTTGTAATGATTATTAAATCACTTAACAGTGGATATAGTCACTGCTTTTAAAATGGGCTCAAAAGGGCCCTAACCCATGCCATGCTAAACTCTCTACTCTCACGATGGAGATGGTGAGGTGTGGCCTTCAAGGTTTGTTCAAGGTGTGAACGAAAATATTGGACTAATGATTTAAATGTACTTTTTATGTTATTGATCAATTTATTAACAAACCAGGGTCTAGTCACACATGTCCTCTATTCAAACACAATTCACATAAAAGTTATTAATGTGTACAGTGCAAACGAGCACATTTGGCATGTTAGGACGGCTTGTTAAGTGTCTTAACTCTACGAAAATTACTAAGAGCTTCCTCAATTTTCTTCTACCGCATTGATGAGCTTATATGGATAGATGAAAATAAGTATGGGTTAGAATTTTCAAATGCCTATGGCAGTATGTAGTATGATGATATCAATCATTCAGCTCAAGAGCGCTAATGAACAGTCATAAACTTCATGAACGTCATACAGTATTTCGTTGTAAAAGACAGTCGCAATGTTTTGCTTTTTAACAAGAAAAGCAGTGTTCATTTTCAATGAAACTTTCACACATATATCTGACAAACCTTACAACGATTTTGTGTACAGGACTGAAGTTGCAAATGTCTTTTTGGACAATATCTGATACATTACAAATGCACATATTATGCATTATGATACTCGACTGGTTGACTGGGGCCGCGGAATCTGGGAAAGGGGGGGGGGTACTGCAGCCCCCACATTTTACCAAGACTATAAATTACATAAGCATTTAAATAGCAATTATTTAACAAATGATACTCATTGTTCTGTGAGATAAGTGGAGGTGGCAGAAGGTGGAGTTCGATCACCTCCTGAATTTCCCTCCCAACCAACTCGGGTTCGACCCACTGTTGTGGTCAGCCCCCCCCCCTCTCCCCCTACTTTCAATTTTTTTTCGCGGCCCCTGCCTAACAAGATAGATGAATCGGACTTACGGTTAAACCCAATATTAGAAGCATTCTGCCCAGCACGCCGTAGTGACCGTGGAGAAAGTCAGCGACTAGCCCGCCCATCAAACACCCAGGAAGTGACACGACCACGACCACCAGCGACGTCACGGCGACGTCGAAGTCAGGGTAGTACTCGATGAGATAGACGGGCAAGTAATACGAAAAAATGTACGCCGACGCCGTGCGAGAGGTGTTCGAAATTAAGACAGGGACGACGACTACCCAGTCTACTCGGGACGGTACCATCTTCGAGGTAACCTGTAATGATTTATTTTGTACGCATATGTTCGTGATTATTCGCCAGGCAATGATTATGCATTTTCGATGTACGAGCTGGATATTAGCTTAGCCAGAGGAGCTGTATAGATAGGTGATAAGATTGTGACGGAAACACCAGAAGTCAGTCAAATCTAGTCAACGGTTATCATATTGGTTGAATACAAATGTTTAGTATAATAGTTGTATTACTTTAGAGTAACACAACGTTAATGAAGGGTATATAAAACCGCACTAAAGATACACTTGGACCTGGCGCAAACAGAGCCTACTCGACCCGATTTCACTCGAGCCGATTCAACCTGACCCGACTGAAAGTAACAGTCGGTCCAGTTCAGTCGCGGCCGAATCGAAATGTTGAATCAAACCTGATCGGCTTTCGATTGGCTCCTAAAAGTACAAATCATATAAGGAAACGCACACTGAGCCGATGGGACTCGGATCGGGTCGAGTCGGCTTTGTCTGCGCCGGGCAAACCGATGCGTATTGCGATGGTGCACCAGTAGTTTGTATATTCCCAGTCAATGCTCTCTAAATGTTATATAATATAGAAATATTAACGTAAAAGTCGATATTGTTTATTGCCTAACAACAATCTTACCGTAGGTTGGTGTTTTGTGTGCTTCTGCTGTGGGTTAACAATCAAAATGGCCACCAAACTAAGCCCCATACCGATGCTTCCCGCAATGACGTAACAGTCTCTCCAGCCAATAGCCTTGCTGGCTCCAACGTACAGGTATCCAAGACTGAGCCCAGAGAGGGCTCCGAACTGCGCTAACCCGAACACAAGAGCCTGGCGATTCTGCCCAAACGAGTGAAGAAAAGTATAAAAAGTACGATCAAGCCTGTGTACAGTGACCAATCTTTAGCAGTGGCTTCTATAGACAGATTACCTCTGAAAATAAATAATGCTATTGCATCTGTATCTGGGAATCTATTTTGGTGGACAAATTATCGGTGGGTTTGTTCTTAAAGACCGTTGGCCGGTAAAATAAGTTGGACGGTTTCTTTAGCGTTAGGACATGACTGATATCTTCGAATAGAAATTAGGGTTAGCAGGAAGGAGACAATAAAATCCTGATATACAGCGAGTGATGGACAAATGGGATACTAGGGGAGCAAAATGCAGACATTTTCGCCCCCGTTGCAGAAAGAGATACGATTACTTGCAATTATTCAGATCATAATTATGTTCTAAATACGCAAATCTGATTTCTTGAAACTCGTAAATTGTCCGACTTACAATAATATACACTATTTTGTTAGCACCTATCACGATTGATACTCATCTCAAAGGGCTTAACAATTGCATTTTTACCCCGCTCATAGGATATCATGCAAACCAGCACATGTTGTGTGCACCGTTTCCACTCACTGGGGAGTATTCCTTCCAAGCGCTCAGTTGGCTCAAGAAGATCGTTCACATAAAGTCCTTTACCTCCCACTGGTTCCCATGTATAAACCTGGGTAGAGAGCAGCAATGGTTGTTAAGTTGTCTTGCTGAAGGACAAACGCAGTGGGCACGGTTCGAACGCGGGGTCTCATGATAGGTAAGCGCGCGCTCTACCGATCTTGTCAAACCACACCACGTTTAATATTTCAATCGATTGCATCCCTTTCTGCCACGGGCCCTGGTCTTACATCACATGCAGTAAATTAATACCTTGTACTTTGTTCTACATTTTATTCCTCAAAGTTTGGAATATTTACCTGAGGGAATACCTGAGACAGGAAGCTGAATACGAGAGGAACGAATGGACCCGAGCTAGAGGGAAACAAGGGAGAGACACATTGATTTCGTAAGATTTTATTTTTATTTTCATCGTGTTATTCACGAATTCTCTCATAGGCCAATAATACATTTGCAGGATTCTTTTAAAATATATGTGATATCTTTTAAAGAACACCATTTGGGATATTAACGGCATTGCATATTTAAATTGAATGAAATAATAACAAAAAAAATAACCAAAACGTTCTGGAAACGCATTTCATTCAATTATGAATAACACAAAAATAAGGGCAAACATAAAAAAAAAAAAAAACAGTTCCATTATTATGTTACCACAAGCTAAATAACAATGTTACAAGGCATGGGCGTCGATCACGAAAGGGGTGGGGGGGGGGGGGTTGGGCAATATATCCCCCCTCCCCAATATCTAATTTGGAGGTGGCCTGTATCATCATCCCCACATTTTTCGGGTTAAAACTAATAAAATTGATTTAAAGGAACATTGCCCCCTCTCATGAAAACAATGTGTTACTATAGTCTCCTTTAAACCATTGTTTGATCATGCTAAACTGCCCAAATCTTAGATTTTCGGAGCTCCGCCCCTGCATGGAACCCAAATTAATACTAATAATACATACATACATACACAAAACTCCTCCCCCCCCCCCCCACAATGGCGATAAGAAATCGACGCCCTTGTTACAAGGAACATGTTAAAACCCATAAAGTGGGTTTTCTGTTAACGGACTGCTTACATCAAGTCAAGAAGGTTCTATAGAACCTCCTTGATCAAGTTATTAAGTATTTAGATAAGCGCAACTTGGCCACCTCACAACATTTGCAATTAGGGTATGTTGTCGTTTGCTCCCTGGACATTTTGATAATATGTTGCAGGACACGCACTCCTCCCACACTCACAACCTCGGTCGTATCGGTATCGCAGCCTCACAGTTCCCCCTTCACTTTTGAGAAGCTGTCGACGCATGCTTAGGTACATCATGTACCGCAAAACGAATTTTAAAATAAACCGGACTTCAATAAACAAAGTTAAATGTCAAAAAAGCAGAACGTCGTATTACTGTATGTTCACGGGTATGATATGACAGCTGATATGCAATGTCCCGTTCATCATCAAAAGATACTCACAATACTCCGTATGTGAACCTGAGAAGGGCTACCGCCCAGTAGTCGTCGACAAAGGCTGTTAAGAGTGTTGGAGCACTGAAGAATAATGTGAGGAGTGCAAGGGCGACGTTGAATCGAAGCCGCGCGACTTGAATGAGACTAAGAACGGGCATGGTGGCCACGCCTTGAATGATGAGGTATATCGGGCCAGCCAGCAAGTCATACTCTGTGCCTTGCCCGGTGTAATACCACGAGCACGTATCGGGAACGTAGTCAGAGCTGTTCGTTATGCATCTGTTTAGATCAAATTAAATCAAATAAAATAGCAATATTAATAAGACAAGAACATGAATAAAGAACATGAGAGAGATAGAAAGCGGTAAATGAAAAGAGAGAGAGAGAGTGAGAGAGAGAGAGGGGGGGGGGGGGTGAGGGGGAGCAGGGGGAAGGGCGAGTGGGGGAGTCTCGGAAAGTTATGTATTGTCTTCTAAAGTTTTCGACGCTGTTGCTGTAATATAACGTACACTTAAACATCAATTATTATACAAATATTGCACGGTCTAGAGTGCGATGTGGACATGCACACCACTCGAGATTATGTTAGCTGTGCTTTAAAAATCAAGGTTTTCCGTTCCCACAATAGAAACTTGCATTATTATGCAAATTATGTTGTTTTAATATCAGGATACTTATGTAACCAGCGTGCTAGCAACAGATGAAAAGATGATTTTCATAATCGTTTGGGTTTAATCGGGCACAAGAATGTAACCATTAAACACACCGAAATTAATATTTTTCATCAAGATAAAAAACAGTTTGCATATCATGCGAATGTCACTATCGTTATAAGTATGAATTTGAATACAACACGTAGATGAATTTGGAAAAATTAAATTCCCTGCTCTGAATGGTTTAATGTTTGTTTCGATATGGCTTATGAATACTTAGTATGTAGATTTTATTCCACAAATAACAAGTATTAAGATTGACAAGTAAACTTGAATGCTTACCGTGCCCCTTCTGTGCAGAACTGTTCCGTAGTGATATTAAACCGGAACGCGTTTGCTAGTGCTACGGTTTGGTTATCGACCACGCATTCCCGAGCCCCGAAGTGCAACTCATTCGCCATTTCGAAAATGGTCCCTGTAAGCATGTACCTGTCAACAGTTAATAGGATATCATTAATAAATTATTCGTCATCAGTGCCTGGTATAACATTTTATGTGCACTGTTCATCACTATCATCATCTTTATCGCAGTCATCATCCTCATTACCATCATTATTATCACAATCATCATCATCATCATCATCATCATCATCATCATCATCATCCACACAACCATCATCACCATTATAATATTCATCATCACCATCGACGTCGCTGTGGTAGTTGATGTATTCATACTCACTGCTGCATGAAGCTAGATGCGTAGATGATTACCAACACGACCAGGCCATACACAGCCGCTTTCCTTGACACCATCGAGATCGTCTTCACCTCCTTCTCCTCCCCAACCACGCCATCGTTCCTGTCTACGGCCATCATTGACCTCGTCTCGATTTCATCGACGATTGTCACTGGTTTGCTTCGTTGAACAATCTGTACTGTCGCAACTTCCACACCACTGACTAGATTAGTTTAGAAACGAGCCATGAAACTGTTTTAACGTCCGATCGTACTTTTTCTAAAATATCATATGATTCTAAAACGCCCATGATCTTTGGTGGTCTTCACATTGATGTAGAATGAGAGGTAGACCTTACTAGAATCATCTGCATTTTGTTATAAAATACTAATCATAATAAGATCTTTATTTTGCGACATGACATCAATATCGAATGATATTACATACTTCCAATTGATATGCGCGTTGGATGGCCACGTACGCGTCACAATTGTCGACTTGTCGCTGGTGATTAACGCTTTTTGGCGTATCGTACACAACTATTATTTTGTAGGCTCGAATATAGTACTCTCAAGGGGAAGACGGGGGGGGCAGGGGGTATGAGGTACGGACACGTTACCCAGTTATTTGACAACAGTAAATAACAAAAGGGGAAATTCAAGTTTAAATAATATTATTTGTGGAAAAAAAACTAGTGTGTGCCACCAATAATTTGCATAGAGCCTACCCCGACCGCACACTTTCACTGGCTATCAATCGATCCAGTCACCAGGAAATGTTTGTTTTCCTTTTCCTATTAAGAAAGGGCCAAGGTTGAAAAGTGACGTCATATTACCAGATCTCCACAACAAATTTAAACCGATGCCATATGCAAGTGAATATAGCAATTAAGAAGCCTGCCTCACACTATTTGTTGCAAACACCTCCAAATCCAAGATGGCGTCCAGAACAGCAGCTGCTTTATCTTGCTAAAGATAATCGGCAGAATCTACATGACGTTACCTGAAATGAGCATGATTTTGCACTTATATTAAAGGGGTAGTACAGTTTTGGTAAGGCTGAACTTCAGTAACCTAACCTGGAGAGTAGTATCATAAGCCAATAGTTATAACTCCACCATATTCAAAAGGTATACAAAATTACAAATGACTAAGTAAAGCGCCCGTTATTATTCAAAAAGAGCCATTAAACGCAAGAGGGGGCTTTCTAAAAAGGCATTGGTTTCAACCATTTTTCATACAGAATAATGCATGCATATATAAAAAATATCTAACTTGGGTTTCCATTATGTCTGCGGACATGGTGATAGTGGAGCAGATAGCCATAACAATCGTGCAAATAGTCATACAAGTAAGAAAATAGGCATGTACATTCCCTTTAATTGGTTCCCCTTTTTAGAAAAAAAACCGCCAAAAAGCTAATTTTTGTCATGAAAAGAGAAATAATCAGTATATTTCAATGATCTTGGAGTCGATTCCAATCATGTTATTGTATGCATAAACCACATGTGCTACGAATAGCAACTGTCCAGTTGCGTATCTACCATTAAACTCCAATATGGCGGCCATTTTCCAAGATATCCGCCAAAAAGCTACTTTTTCATAAAAAAAGAGAAATACGTTAATCAGTAACTTAGCTTGTAAGGATCTTGGAGTCGATTGTAATTTTATGCATAAACCACATGTAATACATGTAACTATCCAGTGGTGTGTCTACATAACTAGTAAAATCCAACATGGCGGACATTTTCTAAGATTGTGGCCAAAAACTTATTCAATTAATGTCAAAAATTAGGGAACTAATTAGTCGAATTCAATTATCTTGGAGTTAATTCAAATACATTATGGTCTACAATAACAGAATGTGTTACATCTGGTTCCATACCAGTAGTGAAGCTACCGTAAAATCCCAACATGGTGGCCTTTTTTGCTATTTTTGCTAGACATTGAACTAAACATCTAGGTACGCGAATGTTGCTAACGGTCAGACTTATTGGAGGTATGGACGTGGCTAGTACACTTATTCGAGTGCATTCGATGGAATACAAATTTATTACCACCTTAACCAGAAATATCTAGCGATTTCTCCAACGTATCCCGGAATCTTTACTAAGATCAGAAGCGGACACTGCAAACCCTGCAGCACTCAGCTGGTTGTTGATTGCGAACGATCTATGAGCTCGTTAAAAAAAATCCGACACCGAACCATTCTGCAAATATGTCATCTTTGTAGATAGTTGGACGGTGGT
>JAUELG010145508.1:0-10153 GCA_031471515.1 Dendraster excentricus | reverse complement strand
GGGGACGATTCTTACCAGGGCATTCTCTTCAAAGATATGCCCACAGCTTGGCATGCATGAAAAAAGAACGGATGCGCTATACAATGACAATTGCATGGAGCATGGGTTCTTTTAGTCGTGGATATGCACCGAGTCATGGGCACGTGTCTTTGAACTCAAATTCAAAAGATGGTGTTTATTTTGTGCTAAGTTTGGGTAAATATTTCAATTTCCCCCTTTTTTGCAGGAAAGGAGTGAAGACGTCTATATGCTGAGAGGTGCTTTGAGTTTGAGCCCCATCTTCAGACAACGGAAGCACTGCTGTGTTCCTCATATTTTTAGGTAACCACCAGCCGTTGGTAACCACAAATGAATTCTAGCCCAACTCTTTACCACATCTACAAAGTCTATTATGGTCCACTCAGGTGTACCATTTTCATGCAATATATGGTAATACACTGGAGATTAGCATACGTGTACTGCCTAATTCGTACACTGCACTGTTCATCAGGTGAACGTTGTGTGTTAGGATGATGAAAATAGACAGGAAATAATCTTTTTTCCAACATTTTACAGTCTTCAAAACAATAAAGTCAATATTTATTATAAAGGTATGACTTAGGGATCACATAGACAAAAGTTTTTTTTGCATTTGCTGGGAAATTGAGAGAGAAATGTCCCTAAAATGTAAATTTATTGGCATTGTGAATTGTTCATTTGTTTGGAGATTTAAACACGTGGTCAGACATTATTGATTCATTTTGCAACATTGCAATCTTGACTTGGCCCCATATTTAGACTAGACTTGACACACATGTATTGCATGATGTTATAAAAATAACCAGTGCTCTACCGATAGACCGCTTCTGTAATGTATGCAAATAATATGCGTATAAAGTCAGACACCCCGTTGGCAAGCTTAACAATAGTAGCTAGGTCAGGTAAGCTCCTGCAAACTTAGCTTGCCGGACCTAGTTACTTTTGTTAAGCTTGGCAATGGGGAGTCTTACGTCATGCGCATATTTTTTGCATACATTACAGAAGCTGTCTATTGAAAAACTTTTGTGAATGCCAAGTCATGGGCATGCATTAGTAGAGAATACTGTGGCCGAGAGCACGACCCTAGTTCCACTGATGTCTAATTCTCTTGATACGCTTGTATAATCATTTTCAGTTGAATAGGTAAGGGCGATATTTGTGCTCTGTTACGTTTTGTTGATTTGTATGCAATTCTAGCATATTGAAATCAGTGAGTCAGAGCCAATGATGCTAATTACTATGGTAAATGTCACTGGTCCGTAATCAAGCTCCTGCCTCCTGACTTAAATGTAATTTTTTTCTTTTCTCCTCCCCCCCCCCCCAATATAGACTGCAGTCATTACACATCTGCCCTCCAATCATGGGACGGGGTGTAGGACCAACCAAGAGATCCGCAGGAGCCGAGAATGGTGCAGGAAGTCAGGAAAAGAAGGTATGCAATAATCAAATGCAGGGTAAAAAAAATATATTTTACCTTCAGGTAGAGAAAGAGTATATTTATTTTAAATGAGCATGTTATGCATTGAATTCTTTGATGGCTATTCGTATGATTTCAAAGGGATCATTTGGGTATTTTGAGAACTATTTAACCAAGGAGAGGATTCTTATGGGGAGCCACAAGAATTGATGACCAAGGTGGGAACCTTGGCAAGGTTGTTGGGAGTCCTCAACTATAAGTTTACCAAACAATTTGTGAAAGTTAAAAAAAGACAAATAAATGCTTGCATATCTGGTGTTTATCTCTCATAACAGTACAGTTCTTTAAAAAAAAACAATGAATTAATTATAGACTGCCATTTTTTCTCTCAACTACCAGGTGAAAAAGGAAGAAACTAAGGAAGAATCTAATGGGGAACCTCAGATCTGCATTCAAAGGTTGAAAGCATTTGCAAGTCTGCTGGGAGTCATCAACTTTAAGTTCGACAAACAATTAGTGAAAGTAATGTGAAAAACAACAAATCAATGCTTGCAAGATCGCTGTGAGAAATAATAAACTTTTTAATGTGAAATTTACTTAAACGGAATACACGAAAAAAAAGTCTTCTTTTTTCCCCTCTCATTACACTAGGTAAAGAAAGAAGAAATGAAGGAAGAATGTAATGGGGAACCTCAAGATCTGATGTCAAACGTTGAAGGCCTTCGTAAGGCGGCCAGGAGCTCTGTCCTCAACTTCAAGTTTAACAGTCCCTTCAAGTTTAACAGTCAATAAGCTACTGAAAGTTCTTTAAAAGGAAAACAATGAATTAAAGCAACACTGCTGGTTTTTCTCTCATAACCACCAGATGAAGAAGGAAGAACTTGAGGAGGAAGCAAATGGCGGTCTGCAAGATCTGATGTCAAAGGTCGAAGGCCTTCGCAAGGCGGCCGGGAGCTCCGTCCTCAACTTCAAGTTCAACAAGAAGCGGGTGAAGGTGTTGTCGGACGAGATGAATGTTCCGGATGACAACCAGGGCGTGGTCTACTGGATGAGCAGAGACCAGAGAGTACAGGGTACGTGTCTAGATGTTATTATTAGGGCTGTGTCACACCGGATATATCGATATCTGTATATGAGCCAAGTAAAAATGCACATACAATGGATTTGTCCAAAATGTAAAAAAAATCTGAACATTCTGGACAACAGCCAGGGCATGGTCTACTGGATGAGCAGAGACCAGAGGGTACAGGGTATGTGTCCAGGGCCCCGTTGCAGAAAGAGAAAAAATTGATTGTAAGTTACAATTGATCATAAGTCAGAAAATTTACGCATTTCAACCAATCAGATTTGCGCATCTAGAACATGTCATCTGACTTGTGATCAATCATGACTTACAATCGATGGTATCTCTTCCTGCAATGGGGCCTAGATGTTATTAGTAGGGCCGAGTCAAACTGGATATATTGATATCCGGATATGAGCAAAGTAAAAACACACATATTAATTATGGATTTATCCGAAATGTAAAAAAAAATATTAAAAAAAATATGGAGCTGTTGATGCTACAACCATGGTTCAATGGTTGAACCATGGTGGGATACCTGGAAGCTTGAAACCATTTACTAGAGTTCTCGGATAGTAGTTGTCCTTCATATTATCTTTGTACAGATAACTGGGCTGTGTTGTTTGCGCGGTGTCTAGCCTTAAAACAAGTAGTCCCTCTGCATGTCTTTATTGCACAGGTTCTTTGACACAACCATCCGACACTTCAACTTTATTATGAAGGTCTGAAAGAAGTTGCCCAAATAAGGAATCATCTGTTGTATTAGCTGTTATTGTCATTTTTGCTCTCTTCATACAGATAACTTGCTTCTATTGTTTATGCAGTGCCTTGCCTTCAGTCAAGAGGTCCCGCTGCATGTCTGTTTCTGCCTGGTGCCCATGTTTCTTGACGCAACCCTCAGACACTTCAACTTCACCTTAGAAGGTCTGAAAGAAGAGTCTCAAATAAGGAATAATTTTGGATGTAATACCAATATGTGTCCTTATCTTTCTTTTCACCCAGATAACTGGGCCCTGCTGTTTGCTCAGCGACTTGCTATGAAGCAGGAGGTCCCGCTGCATGTCTGTTTCTGCCTGGTGCCCAAGTTCCTGGACGCAACCATCAGACACTTCAACTTCATGTTGGAAGGTCTCAAAGAGGTGGCGCATGTAAGTAATGTAGCTTTTGATCCTATGTCCACAGGACCAGGAAAATGATTTCTTCCCCTTTTCTGCATTTATACAAGTTTATAGTTGCTACAAATTTCACTTTTAGCTGCTAAAGCTAGTGATTATCAATGAAGCATGACATGGAATAAACCAAGATTTTTAAAATGTTGTCAATGTCAGGGTTTACAATCTGCTTTCCCGATCTGACCACCAAGATATGACTTTTTATATCTTTGCTGGCCCGGAGTGCAATTTTACTGGCCCTGGCGCCAGTGAGGCCATCGTGAGAGCCCTGCCGTAGCAGTGTAATACAATAAAAAGATATAAACAGAGACCTTCCATAATTGTCATATTTCAATATTACAAATATGGCCTGGGAAACAATTATTAGTGAACAAGAGAAGTATTAGGAAAATTAATTTTTACTCAGTTAGGCTAAATGCTAAAAACTAAGCACATTATTATTATTATTAATATTATTATTATTATTATTATTCCATTATTGTTGTTGTCAATGCAGACACAACAAGCTATGAAAGAACCGCCAGGATTCCAATTGGATTTTGAGGATTGGGACAATGTTACTAAATCCCTTTAAAATGTCGTGTTTTCTTTAGGAGCTCCATACACTCGACATCTCCTTCCACCTTCTCACTGGCCACGCAAAGGATGTCCTGCCGGCGTTCATCGCCGATAACAAGATCGGTGGTCTGGTCACGGATTTCTGCCCTCTTAGAACACCTCGGCAGTGGGTGGACGATGTTATGGAAGGGCTGCCCTCAACGATTCCATTTTGCCAGGTATGTTGCTCTCCGGAAGAATTAGCTCTCAAAGAAGCCAATTGATAGGAAACCAAATGAATTCTCATTAGTGTTATATAATAATTATTATTCTCACCGGCCACGCCAAAGATGACCTGCCGACGTTCATCGCCGATAACAAGATTGGTGGTCTGGTGACGGATTTCTCCCTGCTCAGAACACCACGGCAGTGGATGGACTGCGTCATGGAAGGGCTTCCCTCAACGATTCCATTTTGCTATGTATGTTGTTGGTCTTTTGGAGAATTAGCCCTCGAAGAAGCCAAAGAACAGGAACCCAAATGAATTTTCATTTGTGTTATGAGAATAATAATGCAAACATTTATTTTTGCCATTTGCAACCTTCCTAAATTTTCATATGAATGTATTTGCAGTTCTACATAATTTGTGTGTATTTGCTTTATGATACAATAGGTTGATGCTCACAATGTGGTGCCATGTTGGGAGGCCTCTGACAAGCTAGAGTACATCACCAGGACGATTTAGACCCAAGATTACCAAGCAACTGACCACATACCCGTGTATTTGCTTTATATTATTAGGTCTACAATGAGGTGCCATGTTGGGAGGCCTCTGACAAGCTGGAGTACGGCGCCAGGACTATTAGACCCAAGATTACCAAGCAACTGACCACATACATGTGTATTTGCTTTATAAAATTAGGTTGATGCTCACAATGTGTTGCCATGTTGGGAGGCCTCTGACAAGCTGGAGTACGGCGCCAGGATTATTAGACCCAAGATTACCAAGCAACTGACCACATACCCGTGTATTTGCTTTATAAAATTAGGTTGATGCTCACAATGTGGTGCCATGTTGGGAGGCCTCTGACAAGCTGGAGTACGGCGCCAGGACGATTAGACCCAAGATCACCAAGCAACTGACCACCTACCTGACCGAATTCCCCCCGGTCATCTGCCATCCCCACAAGGCTAAAGCCAAACCAGAGGTGAGATTAATTAGCAGGAAATTTGATTGAATTTAATAGATAGGGTATAATTATCAATTGTTTAAAAGATCTGGGCCCTGTTTCAGAAAGAGATAAAAATCGATTGTAAGTTACAATTGATCGTAAGTCAGAAAACAAGTATGTTTCAACCAATCAGATTTGTGCATCTAGAACACGTGATCTGACTAACGATTAATTGCAGCTTACAATTGATTGTATCTCATTCTGGTCTGTGCCTCAAGAAAATACTGAAGTAATTAAAAACTGAATCATATACCCAATCATTTACTTTAGCTCATTGCCTGGGAAGTGCCATATGATGACATAAATGGTACCCTGGTGTACCAGACGAAAATCCGCCATTTTGTTTAATTATTTATTTAATTTTTAGGGCTGTACTGTGGGTATAGCGTGCATACTGCATGCACAATGCAATACGGTTGTACTTCGAGTGGACACAAGATGGTGCTACACAACGTGGGATTACCAGGGTACAAAGGTACCCCAGGGTACCGCGTTTGTCATCATATGTGGGGGCCTAGAAATGGACCAGACTGTTGGACCAGTAAACTGGGCCAAGCCTGGGACCAGACCCCCCATGAAGTAACTGGACTCATTCTGCAAGGAATGCTTAAGTTGATAAAACTAAATCATATTCCATATTATTTCTTTTAAATAGTCCATCGAAGTGGACCAGTAGAATGGACCAAGCCCGAGACCAGCGCCACTATGAAGGACCTGGACTCTTTCTGCAAGGAGATGCTCAAGTATGTAGAAATTAAATCTTAATCCCAATTATTTATTTTAGCCCATTGACTGGGAGGTGGCCTATGCTCGTCTCAAAGTGGACCAGACTATGGGACCAGTAGACTGGGCCAGGCCTGGGACCAGAGCCGCCATGAAGGAACTGGACTCGTTCTGCAAGGAGAGACTCGAGTTGATTGATACCGTCATATTCCCTATTACTTCTTTTAGCCCATTGACTGAGAAGCAGCCTATGCTAGTCTTGTAGAAGACCAGACTGTGGGACCAGTAGACTGGGCTAGGCCTGGGACCAGAGCCGCCATGAAGGAACAGGCCCCCTTTGCAAGGAGACACTCAAGTATATTTTTCAAAAATAAATCATATTCCATATTATTTCTTTTAGGCTATTGACTGGGAAGCGGCATACGGTAGCCTTGAGGTGGACCAGAGTGTGGGGCCAGTAGACTGGGTCAGACCTAGGACCAGAGCCGTCATGAAGGAGCTGGATTTGTTCTGCAAGAAGAGACTCGAGCATATAAAAAATAAATCATATTCCATATCATTCTTTTAGCCTACTGACTGGGAGGCAGCATACGATAGCCTTGAGGTGGACCAGAGTGTGGGACCAGTAGACTGGGCCAGGCCCGGGACCAGAGCTGCCATGAAGGAACTGGACTCGTTCTGCAAGGAGAGGCTCAAGTTCTTCAACAGCTCCCGGAACGACCCTACCAAGAAGGCACTGAGCAACCTGTCGCCATGGATACACTTTGGTAAAGATGTTTTTAAGGGCAAGCCTCACCTACAGGGCCAGGCCCTACGTTCGGAAAACAATGCCCACCACCCCAATGCAATTGTGTATCATGAACGTTACGACGTCCCTGATCTAGGAATTGTGCTAGCTCTTTTAGAATAATTAATTGCATATCTGGTTGATAGATTGTTTAAAGGGACTTAGTAACATTGTCCAAATCCACAGAATCCAATTGAAATTCTAGTGTTTTGTGTTAGTCATCAGTATTGCAAATATCCATAACTCTAACTTAAATTTAGTGAAAATCTCTTAATTTTTGTCATTAAATCGCTTGTCAATTATAGCTAGAATCAATTGATATTAATAGAGTGGTAATGTGTGATGTCATCTATGACATCATAAACATCTATTTTAAAAAAAATTCATATTTGAACTTCATTTTCCGAAAGAGCATTGCAAATTATATTCAAATGCCCAAATTCAAATCGATGTTAACCGATTGTAAAGAAATGCAGGAAGGTTTCTTTTATCTTTATTCAAAATTTCACTGAATTCACATGGCCATGAGTGTTCTCTTGTAAGCATTATACAGGTCAGTTAAAAATCAAGCACAGTGAGTCCTTTGCGATAATAAATCGCTTGTCAATTGTAGCAAGAATCAATTGATATCAATAGAGTGGTAATGTGTGATGTCATCTATGACATCATAAACATCTATTTTAAAAAAAATTCATATTTGAACTTCATTTTCCGAAAGAGCATTGCAAATTATATTCAAATGCCCAAATTCAAATCGATGTTAACCGATTGTAAAGAAATGCAGGAAGGTTTCTTTTATCTTTATTCAAAATTTCACTGAATTCACATGGCCATGAGTGTTCTCTTGTAAGCATTATACAGGTCAGTTAAAAATCAAGCACAGTGAGTCCTTTGCGATAATAAATCGCTTGTCAATTGTAGCAAGAATCAATTGATATCAATAGAGTGGTAATGTGTGATGTCATCTATGACATCATAAACATCTATTTAAAAAAAAATTCATATTTGAACTTCATTTTCCGAAAGAGCATTACAAATTATATTCAAATGCCCAAATTCAAATCAATGTTAACCGATTGTAAAGAAATGCAGGAAGGTTTCTTTTATCTTTATTCAAAATTTCACTGAATTCACATGGACATGAGTGTTCTCTTGTAAGCATTATACAGGTCAGTTAAAAATCAAGCACAGTGAGTCCTTTGCGATTTAAAACACTTAACGATACAAAATTTATATTATTTGAATATTTTTGTAATTTTCGTTACAAATTCTCATGTATATAAAATTTCTCTTGACTTTGTAAAATACAGACCAAATGTCAAGGCAGCATGCTGCCCTCAATGTTGGAAGCAAGTACAGTGAGTCCTTGGGGGAGTTACTTCGTAGAATCCAGAATCGAGTTGAAATTCAAAATTTCAATTACTTCACTTAGCTATTCATTTTATCTTGACTACGAATTACAGGCCAACATGCTGCCCTCATTGTACAACTTTATAGAAGCAAATAAAGTTAGTCCATGGCGAGTTTCATCGAGGAATCCGTTGTACTTGTTAGAATCCAGAAGTGTGTTTAAATCAGAAATTTTAATGATTCCACTTAGCAATTAATTTTCTCTACAAATTACAGGCCAGCTGTCGGGTCAGCGCGCTGCCCTCATTGTCCGGCTATATAGAAGCAAGTACAGCGAGTCGGTGGCGAGTTTCATCGAGGAGTCCATCGTCCGAAGAGAGCTGGCGGACAACTTCTGCTACTTCAACGAACGCTATGACTCTATCGAAGGTAACTAATAAAAATATTATAAGGATTTGAAAATCCATAAGAAAGCTAGAAATCAATTCAGAAATTTAATCTTTTTATGAACTTTTGAAATTGTTGTATGTGTCCAGTTCTAGTTGTTCAACAGCCAATCAGTATAGAGCATTGTACTTGTTACTATGGTTGTTTGTACTATTACTTATACACTTATAACAATTGCAACAATATAACAAGTTTCTTGAAACTGGAACCAGGATTTAAAAGAAATTTGTTTTAATAATTCAACATATATCTCGACATTCAAACCAGTGTAGAAAAGTAGAATGTAAATTTTTAAAATGTGAAGATGATGTTGTTTGATGGTTGAAAAAAGTTTCATTGAAAAAACGCTGCTTTCGTGGTTAAAAAAGCAAGAATATGCGCCGGCTTTTTCAACGTTTATGAGGTTTATGACCGTTAACGTTTTTGAGCTGAGTGATAGATATCGTCATACTTATATTAAATGGGCATTTTAAAAAAATGTAAGCCTATTTTATTCTTCTCTTACCATAAGCTAAACAACACGGTAGAATAGAAACAAGGAAGCTCCAACTAATGTTAGTGGAGTTAGACACTTTACAGGCATCTCTTTAAAGGGGACAACCGGGCAAATAACAATACATTATTATATGTTTTGGTACTGTTTTGTGATATCAAATATATGAAGACAACCAACATTTTGAAAAGGGTTGTGTAATTCATAAACAAAGCAATTCATTTCCACCACTTACGGAACCATTATTTTTTCCATGTTTCTGGTTTGCAAGTGCGCCAATGCTATTCATGCGTACGTTTGTGAGCAATGTAATCCCGGGCGGTTTGCTTGCTCCGCACACGCAGTAAATTTCAAACAAGCTCGAAACAAATTCAAACCTTATGAACGCATGCTGAAGAATGGTGATGCGTTTTCCAATTGAATGTTTTTTTCTGAAATCATATTTTTGTGAATTTGTTGATGGAATGGAATGTCTAAGATGTTACCTTTCTATAATCAGAATATTAGCTTTGGGTGGTGGTACCCTTTAATGGGCCAGTGATAATTATAAGGCTGCTTTTTGCATTTTTTCTTCAGGAACCAACGAGTGGGCCAAGAAGACGCTGAGGGATCATGCGAAGGACAAGCGAGAGTATGTCTACACCAAGGAGCAACTTGAGCGAGCCAAGACGCACGACCCACTGTGGAATGCTGCTCAGGTATTCATTTATTACTAAATGCTGAAGAAGATGATGTTAGTGGTGGTGGTGATGATGATGGAGATGATGATGATGATGATGAGGGTGATGATGATGATGATGATGATGATGATGATGATGATGATGATGATGATGGTGGTGATGATGATGATGATGATAATGATGATGATGACAAGGATGATCATTTTATTGGTTTATAATAACAAATATGATGTA
>JAUELG010145397.1:0-10153 GCA_031471515.1 Dendraster excentricus | reverse complement strand
TTATCGGGCACCAACAAGAGCCCGAAATTGGGTTAGCCGTCGCAACAAAAAAGGCCGACAATTCCGATACCACTCTGGCACCACTCTGGCACCGGCCGAACGTCCTCAAAACGTCCCCGAATTAGTCGGTTAGTCGGAATTAGACGATTTGAACAACGAATCAACACGACGCGCAACGAATTACAACGAATTCGCCGATTTGCAATACGAATTATAAATCGTAGTAATTCGCCGTAGAAATCGCCACTATGGGAACGCAACTTTTTTTCTGCGGCGATTTCTCTACCACGATGGTTAAAGACAAAGGAAGGACGAAGTGACTCGAAGTGACTCGTCGCACAACGAATTATGGCGAATATTCGTTCTCAGTCGCCGTACAATTCTTCCTAATTCGTTGTAGAATCGTGGCAAAATCGAGTCGTAAGTCAAGTTGTAAGTCGTGTCGATTCGCCGCAAAATCGTCACTCTCTGACTGGGCCTTTATTTTTACAGGTTTATTTCGTTCATACACTGATGACAATTGTCGGACGGTTTAATGAGAGAAAACAACTTGATGTTTGTGGTGTGTTTTAAATAGGTTTTCCACTTGGGCTTGAGTCGTATGCCATTCCTGATAAGAATCTGACCTCCTCGAGCGTGCTATACACCGGATTAGGAGCAAAACAGGGACGATTAAATGCGGTTGCTTCTAGTGAAGGGCTTGGAGTTTGGGTCCCACTCACTACAGACGCAAACCAATGGATGCAGGTTAGTTTATGTACGCTTGGTAAAGGGGTAGTGCAGTTTTGGTAAGGCTGAACCGTAGTATCCCAAACCTCCCTTCAAACTAACACTTTTAGAGTACAGAAGCCATTACGTCATATTTATTTTTTATTTTTATTTTATTTTTGTTTTCAAATTTGGACTGAATTTTCAGAAAGAGCATAACAAATAATGTCCAAATTAAAAGGTTATGTTACATGCAGGATAATATATGAGCATCCGAATAAATGTGTTTTTCTATGGGCAATCAGTGGTATAATCCACTGGTTCCTAAATGTATAAACCAGTGCCCATTGACATTTTTTTTTCTCGGATGGGCATATCCCAGCCAATACGTAACCTACTTTTTTGATTGCTGGTATTTGGACCTCTTTTTATTTTGTATTCCTCTTTCTAAAAATTAAGTCCACATTTGAAAAAAAATGTTTATGACGTAATTTATGATATCACACTTTACCATATTCAAAAGTTACAATAGATAAAAATGAATGTTAATATCGACAAATAGTCGTTAAAGCACAACAGGGCGCTCTTTGAAAAGCATTGGTTTTACATTTTGTTTATCATAGAGAAACTCTGCATGTTGCCAATAAGGCATATTTTTCACAATATGTGCACATTTATTTATCAGTGAGAGCACCAGGAGAAGACACACATACTCTTTAATGCGTTGGAACAATTGTTTTAATTATGCAAATTCATGAATCAAATAAATGTCCTAAACGTTACAAAGGGTTGTGAAATATGAAAACAATGAAATTCATTACCTGCGCTACAATTGTAAAACCAATAATGGTTTCATATGTGTACACATATTATTTGCAAGGGCGAAAATGCGTTTGGCTATTATATTTTGCATTATGTAGAATGTAAAGTTAACCCGTCGAGGACTGGTCCCGAAATATTTCGGGCGTGAGTCCATGGACAATGTGTGTTATACCAAAATCAATTCGTCCTCAACGGGTTAAACAAAGCAATCGTTATGTTTACAATTTTACAACAAAATCAACACTAAGAAACATTATACGTGTCTGCTCTTTGCAGGTCTTACTCGGTTCAGTTTATGAAGTCGTTGCCGTGGCAACACAAGGATGGCCTGCTATCCCTCGGTGGGTGACGAGCTACAAGGTCACTTATAGCATGGATGGTGTCATATTTCACACTGTTCAAGACAGCACCAATGGATCAGATGTGGTAAGTGCTATTTAATTGCCTAGGTACAGTACCTCATTACAATAAAATCTGTGTGTCGTGCCTTACTGTTTGGGAAAGCAATGGTTAAAACGTCGCCTTGTACATTTTTGATGTAATATCATGAATATTTCAATGATATTGACGATGATAGTAGTACTATTGAGAACTACTTACTTGCAAATGTGCAAATGACGGACGGGTGTATTCCTTCGCTAGCCTACGAGATATACACTCATATATATTCTAGGCTATGAGTTATGTATCGACTCTCGTGTAAAGGTAGTCCCACGTCACTCTGGGCTTGGTCCTGGTGGTCTACATACATCAAAGTCATTTCAATATGCTTGGTATGGTAGACGTTGATGCGGCATGCGGAGAGTGCGTCCGAACCATTTCAAGCGTCGCTTGTGTATCTCTTTACAAATGGTGTTTGTGATGTTTGTGATTTACGCAGAGCCCAGGATTCTGTTTTTTATATAGTAGTACAGAAGATGAGGGCATTTTCTGATATTAATGGCTCTTGATGTATTTGATTGGACCAGATGGTACTCTTCAACCTTCCAAACGACCAGGTTGTCCGTCGTATGTTCCTCGTTACATTTTTTTTTGTTTTTTGTTAAAAGAACTGGGTCCACTTTCCCAAAGTTGGTGATGTTTGGGGAGATCAGTTGATGGTTATCTGTCACAATTTGTCATTTTTTTCCTCAAATATCTGATCTATGAGAGTAGTGTCATCTGGAAATCGTAGGTTGTTAATCCGCATGTCACCCCTCTCTTTTTCACCATCTCGCTTTTGAATGTATTCCATCACAAGGTATATGGTAGTCTTATCAGACACCAGCTGTGACATCAAACCATTCGGCTATATGTCCATTTACCATAGCAGAGCACTTGCTTTGTTTATACATGTTCTCAATGAGGTTAGCCGTGGATTTTTCGACACCATTGGAACTCGGACATTTCCAGAGAGCTTCCCTCCATATGGTGTCAAAAGCTGCCGTAAAGTCAACAAAGTTTCACTGGATATGTATTTGCCTTCCTATGTCGGACATCATATGTAAGGCCTCTATAACTTCTAAATCCACATCTGGGTATGGAGAGCTTAGTAATGGCCCTGTAGTTTGGTGAAACTATATTGTCTCCTTTCTTGAACACTGGAGTGATGGGGCCTTTGACCCAGTCATTCGGTTTGTTTCCTACGAACCATATATACCGTGTTGATTATTTTATGCAGGAATTTTCTCATCGGTAGTCCACCAGCCTGTACAGTTTTTGGGGCGATTTAATCCCAGCCACATGCCTTGTTGTTTTTTAAGTCGTTTAATTGCTGCTTCTACTTCTCCAAAGGTGAACGATTAACAAGGAATGTTTGTAGTTTGAGGATCAGGTATGGTGTAAATAACATTTGCATTCCTTTGAAATTGCATGTTAACATGAGAGCTGGAATGTTGCTCCGAGCCGTTCAAAGTTTGTTAAGATGCCTTATATGTTCTTCTTTGAAGGTTGCATTTTGTCTCCTCTACCAGCAAGTTTATTCACCTTCTTGAATAGCTAATGGATGTTGTTTTGTGCGTGGGCGGTCTCCATTTCTTTTACTCCTGTGTGGATAATTTTGTTAATAGAATTCTTTACTTTATACTTGACAGTGTTATTCAATTCGTCGTGCTATTTCCTGTTTTGGATCGAGGGCTCATTCAAATTGAAACATATTGCCTTCAACTTGTGTTCACAGGCCTGAAAACATCTTCTGGGAGACCCTTGCTTGGACCATTTGAAGTCAACTAATTTGTTGGTGATGTCATTGTTGGTGTCTTTGAATTTCTTCCACAGCCCATCCACATTTGTGACCTGAAGCAGGCGTCATATAATGTTAGGGACGGCGAATGTACTTCTTATTTGTCTCCTTCGATTTCTTCTTCTTCTTTGCGAGGTTCTTTCATGTTCTTTCAACGAAAAAAAATTGTCCATGCATGTATCATTTCTTAACCAATAACATTTACATTTTGCATCGAATGTGTGTGTCTTCAACATTGTTAAATATTACACTGACCTATGAACACCTAACCCTAATCCTAGGTTTTGTTATCAACTATGAAAGACGTCACCACTCTTCACACCAATGAGCGCGTTTAATGATATAGCTGTGTCGTCGGTCATGTTAGCATTCCATTAAGATTGTGTTTGTGTGATTTGTGTTTGTGTCTTTGTTTAGATATTCCCAGCCAATTATGATTCCGATACCGTGGTATTGAACGCCGTCTCTACCCCGCTAGTGTGCCGCTTCGTGCGTGTTCACCCTGTTACCTGGTACTTACCGGGAATTTACATCGCCATGAGAATGGAGCTTTACGGACATGGACCCCTGGAAGGTAATGAAAAGGTGTATTTGTATTCGGCTTCTGTATTTTAAAGTATAGTTCATGAGTATAAACATGGATACATGACAAGCATATCTTATAGGAACCGCGTTAAAAATCGTTTGGAAAAAGTTTTTTTTTTTCAATAAATAGTCATCTCCAGGATTTAACATTCAGGCGATCCTGGCCCACTCTGGATTTGCGCTATTCAAAGGTTAAATGTATATCTAGATTTAACAATTCCCCAAACTTTCTGGATCTCGTTATATCGTTATTTTATCACCTCACAAAATGGTGTTCTGCAGCTGCGCCCTCTCTATCAAAACCTAAGTACTCCTTGAATATGAAAATAATACAAACTTCTCATCTGCTTACTCTAAAACCATTCATGACTGTGAAAAAATCAAAAAGCATGAATTCTCCCATTAACATTGGTATGCATTTTGCTATGAATATTTTGTCATAGAATGTGCATTGCATCCAAAAGTAGGCCCAAGGCAAAAATGAATTGTTGCGAAATGCAAGCTATTAGTGTCCATGACTATATTTGGTAATTCACTTATTTTTCACTATTAACATTGTTGCAGTATCGACCATACTCGCCCCCGGAACAACAGCCGCAACTACCGCTGTTACTACAGCATTGGGAGTTTCAACAGTACACACAACTACGGCGAATCCAACTACCATTGCGCCAAACGCAGCTCACCCTACTAACCGTGCAACTGGTAAAAGAAGCATGGGGTTCAAGATGATCCACGGCAAGGGCTCGATTGCGGGGTCGTGCGTAATTAAGCACATAGACGGCGTGGATTCGTTGCTCTCTTGCGCCATAGAATGCGGTGGGACTGAAGGATGCAGCGGATTCTGGTACTCGAAGACCCATCGCAAGTGTGCCCTCATCGATTCTAGCAAGCCATTTGCACCGACCGGTGACAAAGAGGGCGCAACATACGTGATGATTTGATTAATGTAAAGTACACATACAATCAACAACCAAAGTAAAGCGTACGACGGAAGATTATGATCCCAGTTGTACATGTTGAATGCACATTTTCGTATCTGCATTACTACACACGTGTTAAACAGACAGTTAGGGTATTTATGTTCAAGTTTAGCTTAAAAACAAATAACTCAAAATTGCGTATGATTATAATCTGCTAATCGGAATTCTGATGTCTGCAAATATTATTAGATGGACAAGAAATTCGTCAAGTTTGTAAAAAGAGAATAAAAACTCATTAATTTTTGCAAGGCTTCTGACAAAACTATTTAAATTATATCATCGTAAATGGCGCCCTCATAATGTGACCTTTAAACATGTTTTAGTTTAAAATTGTAGACCTCGACCGGCTTGTCACGTGGGCCATGAGCCCCCGCATTTGCCTTGAAACGCAACAATAGCTTTGGTTTGAAACGGTTAAATTTTTATCTAAACCGAACACGAAAAGTAAATTCAACCCTTAGCAAAAGCCCGTAATTTTGGAATCAATTTTTGAACCAAGAATCGTTTCAAAAATTTCATCTGGCCAATTTATCTATACGGTAGTTATGAAAACATGTAGTGAAATTAAGAGGTAACCATTAATCCACGCTTGAGAGAACACACATTACATACAACTAGTCCCTTTTCAAGTACCGTATTATCATCACTATTAATTATTGAGAGCTGGACAAATAAAACATTTAATGTTTTACAATGGCATTTGATGTATGTCACTGCATGTGCTATCAATAATTCATAATGAAAGGAATTCAACAACATTGTTTCATAGACCATGATCAATGCATTCCGCTACATGTGCTGATTCACAGCAATGTACATGTACGCTCAATATCTTGTGACCTTTGAATTGGTCAAATTATTTTCTTTAACCTTTGCTTATTCAGTCATAAAGTAATGGACATCTTCGATTTCCGCACGTGGCGAACATAACATATGGTGTAAGATGACATCTTCAAACAATAATCGGATATGACATTATTGGCAATTACTTAAGAGTGAAGTTACGTTTTGTGGTCGGTTTATAATAAGCAATGTATCATGTGTACTTAATACAGGAGCTACATAATGCAACGTTCTTTGACACGTATTTCATAGTCGATGACTTGTAAAATAGGTCTGTCGAAAAAAAATCCATGAAAATAAACAAAGTCTTATTGTGAAAATCAGGTCATCATATAGACGATGTAGTCCCATTAACTAATGTCAGAGGTGACTTGTCAAGGACACATATATCTGAAAGCAATGTATAATGGTTTCGTGAATTTGTATGGTTGCAGTGATAGATTTTGTTTTACAGTGCATTTTATGTACATTTAATGTTGGTTTCTTAAATAGCATTTACTTTGCTTCGTTGCAATGAAATATTTTGTGTACAGTACATTATACAATTTATCTAATTTTGATTTCGTGAATTGTATTTACTTTGTACGGTTGCAGAGATTTTGCTATACAATGCACTGCATATCTTTTAGTTTAGGTTCCGCACGCTATTTAAAGAGATACTTGAGTCTTGGTCACACTTAACTTTAGTCACCAAAGCGTACACCATCACGAAACAAAAGTATTACTAATAACTTCACCATGATCCAAAAGTAAATTACGAACGTTATTTGAAATCAAGCCGCGTTTGCGTCGATACTTATGTGATACCTATTTATCAGTGATGAGGGATGGATATATGGACCACCACCACCCCCCCCCCCCGATGAATGGGTATCAATTACGGATCGACGCTCATGCCAAGCATTATGCAATCCATCAAACTAATTATTCGCATTATACATGTACCTACAATAACTCTAGTGAAGCTTTGGCAAAATGACACAAAATGAATACATGTGCATTTAAGCTCAATACATAAAAAAATGAGCATAGCAAATTGGGCTTTAAAACCTACAAACTCCGGAATTCCGGATTTGTAGAACGGTATTGTAACCATTCTAGCAATACGAGATATCGGCTTTGATTACCGGCAAAGCCCAGATTTGTGTTCGCTCATTTGCATGTATATTTTTCCGTTATTTTTAGTTGAATTTTTAAACAAACCAACAAATATACTCGAAGGTCTGAATGGTGATAGAAAACATTTTTTCTTTCTTTATTCACCAGTTGTGTCCTTTGACTATAAATATATTATTTAATCATAAGAAAAATACATGTAAATTAAAGTTGGCACTCACAAGAATTAAATCTGTATTCCTATTACACCTGCTTAATTTATTATATTTATATGATATATTAAAAGCATGTAATTGTGATATATTATACAAAAAAGAAACATGTAATGATAACGAAATATACAATAAAACATTCCATTTGAATAAATATACATTGCAAATCAAAGATGATGAAAATATTGTAATTTATGTTAATAATTATTTGCCCCCTATCGGCTTATTATGTCAAATATTATTAATTTCTTCGTATGACCGATTGTATAACACTATCTACGATTATACGCATAACAGTTAAGGAATCTAGTGACTATGTCAACATGCAACCTATTATGAATGCTTCATACCGTGTATAGTACTGGTACCCAATATTTTCACAAGGCATTGTGTGAATCTTTAAGTGAACTTGACGATATCATATCCGAGTAATGGGCAAAAAAGGAAATCATGTTCATAAACTATTTGCACTGGCCTTGTACACAGTTTTCGCGCTCCGATGGCTTATTTAACATCTGAACACTTAAATCGTTTCTATCTTTTTAAAGAAAGGAAAATAAAAATGTGTAAAACTGAACCCTGTTACCAAGTCCTGTTAACGTACACTGACCAGAAATACACTGGGCAATGAAAAGAGCTAAAAGAGCTATATCAGGAATCGAACCCAATATCTTTAGAGTTGTGGGGATCTTTACCCTGCGAACCTTATTTATATTTGTCAAAACGTTTTAGGTAGGTTATGGAGTTTAAAGGTTTCGATGTTGTGCATCTACCGACATGTTTAGTAATCTCAAAGAGATCTAGTAAATTTCAAATCTAGTAACTATAAAACAAGCTGACGAAAGGTTGATAGTGCGAAGTTGGAAAGTGATATGCGTTACTTAATTTATCTGATGTTCTACATAATTTACATTATCGGCGCGCGTTCTCTAATGTTTAAAATGGGGACTCAAAAAAACTTTGCAACGTTCTCCAAATCCTCAAAATTTTCTTGAAGCTTTTTGTTTGTTTATATATTTGCACTATGTTAAACATTTATGTACGATTTAAGGGCTTATTCATGATAATGTCTACGGGTCAATTCAAACCACATACAACGTACGTGCAATGATTAAGGGATATTTTCGTTTTTGGAAAGAGGGTACAGTTTTGGTCGAACCTTATTCTAGTATACCAGCCCAGCTTTCCTTAATTACAAAACAGTTACATAACTGTAACATACTTGAATGGAATCAAAATTTCAAAAGACTATGTAAAAAGCCTGTTGTCATTTAACAAGAGCCATTAAAATTCGTTCTTGTTTTACTTCGTAAAAAAGTTACTAGATCTCTTAATGTCCTTTGTAAATAATTCCTTAGCACAAGTAATAATGTCAATTTGTCAATTGTGTCTCGTAAAACATACATTATTTCATGTGTATTAATGTATAATAATAACGGAAATTAAATAATAAACACATCTTTGAGTACTCACAACAGACGAAGTATCGTGATTTCTCTCTGTGTCAGCCTAGTTTCGGTAAGTCTGAGTTGTAGTACCGAATACATTCACAGTAAAGCGCATAGTTTTGTAGCTCCAAATTGTACACTTAGATGTTCATTGCCTTGCAAAAACGTTTTGTGCCGCGCCCTCTTTCTACCACTGATAGTCCCTATCAAAAGGGCAGTTTATTTTTGGTAAAGAGGGCACTGCAAATCGGTAATAACAGGTAAGGTAATAACAAATTGAGGGTCGAATTTGAGAGAACATGCAATTTCAATGGCAAAATAAACTTTATGTGGTCGTAATCGGCCAATAAACGGCTTAAATATGAAGTTTTTGCTTAAATAAGTAGATAAGTTTTTCATAAAATTAAAAAAATGCTCCCACTTTTCACAAAATTGTAAAAGCATTTTTTTAAATTCTTCTATAAAATCATTATTTTAATAAAACATCACATGAACAATTGTGAATGAAAATTGTTTAAGATAATGCCTTTTTAGAAAGCACCCTCTTCATCATTGCCAAAACTATACTACCCCTTTAAACATGTAGCTTGCTGACATTACCCGGAACATTAAGTGACCACCCTCATCCCCTCCAAAGAACAGATTACTGAGTAGAGTTTTTCTTCATCAAATTATTCCTCTTGGTAACAAGTTATTTTGAGAGGTCTATAATGTAAATGATTTACTTAAAGGGAGAGTTAAGTATTGGTAAAGCTTATCTTTAGTAATCAAAACGTGCACCAGTACGGAACAAAGTAAAAGTTACAACTTCACCATGCTCGAAAAGTATAAACAATTTTAAACCATCAACTGCAACGCATTTTATCATTCAAAAATAACCGTTAACGCAAGAGGGCGCTGTTTTTAAAAAAAATCCACAGAAATACAATATAAATACTAGAAGCCCAACTTATTATTCATATAGCGTTTTAACCACAGAGATAGGCCACGCCTTCATTCAGCGATGTTTTGAAGACAACTTCAATTCCATATGCAAATGCGGTTGTACGTCAGAGTTTGTTCATTTGAATAAATTACCATACGTGTATTCATTGGATAAAAATAACTCGGTACGCAACAAAATAAAGTCATGACGCAGTGTGGTGCAGTTGCCATGGCATTTAAACACGCACTACTCCACAAATTTGCGCGTCATAATACTAAAGACGCTTATCA
>JAUELG010145287.1:0-16540 GCA_031471515.1 Dendraster excentricus | reverse complement strand
ACGGGATGATGGTGATGATATGGATGATGGTGATAATGATGATTACAATGTTAATGATGATGATGATGATGATGATGATGATGATGTTTATGATGTCGATGATGATGATGGGATGATGATGATGATGATGTTGATGTTGGTAATGATGGGGATGATGATGTCGATGATAATGATGATTGATGATGTCGATGATGATAATGGTGATGAACAGCACGACAACGGTGACAATGACGGGTGTGACGTCGATGATGATGATGATGATGAAAATGACGATAATGTTAACACTGATACTAATAATGATAAAACATGGTAATAATTATAATGACATGACAAATTTGTAAAGTGTCTACTCCAAAGCCTGCCTGCAATCATCTTAAGTTTTTGTATTACAGATTTGACTGCAAGCACTTTGAGCTAGAGGAGCCGTTCTTCTCCATTGCCAATGACCTTGAGGTTGACTTTGACCAGCAGACCACCATGTGGACATTGTACGAAGAGTTCAGCAACAGCTTGGTCAACTTGGAGAATGAAGACTGGATTGTTTTCAGGTAAATTTGTTTCTAAATTTTTGTCAAGCTCTGCTACATACGTTTTTTTTTTAGGACAAATTGAATTGTAAATAGGAGCCCCTTGTCATTGTTTATGACCTTGAGTTTTACTTTGACCATCACATGAACTTGAAGTTGACTTTTGACCACAGTGGGTTGAGCATGATAATAAAAAATTAAAATTTCATCTCTTAGCGCTTAACACTATTATTAGCCCCAACATATGGTACAATGCAAACCAGCACACATTGTGTGCTCTGTCTCAACTACCTGGGGAGCATTCCTTCCAACCTTGTTAACCATAAGAATGAGGAGGCGATCTGGATTGTTTATAGGTCATAAATCTTCATTAATATTTGTTTCTTTTGTTTTACTGTTGTACAATTTTGTTACGAATAAGCTATGTAATATGAATAATTTTGCAAGCTAAAATCTTAGACATTCATGTTTGACAATTTCCTCTCTTTCTCTAATAAATAATCCAATCCTAATTGCCCAGGTCCAAGACGTACCAGTTTGATGACTTCCTGGTGATGTGGGCAGAGAAACTGAAATCTGGAGGTCCCGATGTTGAGCACACCATGATGACAGTCAGACTCACCAAGGACATTGACAAATACAAGGTACAAACAAATATCAGACTTACAAATTGTGACCTTACATCACAATACAACAGTCATGTGGTGGTAATAGTTTTTCTGTTTTTAGCTGAAATGCACAAATTTGTCTCATATGAGATTCAGGATTTTGTATTTCCTGAATTAATGTCTTAAATAACAGTACTTATTTGACATTTTGAGGTGTAAGATCACAAATATAAAGTCATGCCTTAACCAACCTGAAGATTTGTGTAGCAAGATTTGACATCCTTTTCTGTGGAGTTTGTAAGCCGAATGACTACTTTTCAGTTACTTCACAGTTACTTGTCGTCACTTAGCTCAGCAAAGTCCTACCATGATGCCCACGTAGAATAAGCTTCATCAAATCTCTCATCCAGATTTTGTCCCCACTGCTGAAGTACCTGAGCAGTGACATCTTCAATAACATTTAGGAAAATCCTTAAATTGGCAACACGTATATTGGAAAAACAGATTTCAGCATTCAAATTAGCAACTTTGAGGCAAAGTCAATTCATCTTTGTCCTAAATTGCATTCCTAAATTACAATATTGCTATATATGTTACCCCTATTTTTATGTCAATAAAAGATAAAATAAAGAATAAAGAAGAAATTGTAAATTTTGCCTTAAAATATCTCTTGTCCTTGATAGGTTGAATAGTATCATTTGTATCTCTCGCCCAGATTGTGTCCCCATTGCTGAAGTACCTGAGCAGTGACATCTTCACCCAGGAGCACTGGATGGACCTCTACCGCATGCTCAAGATTCCCCGGTCCAAGCAGATCGACCGCATGACCTTTGGTGACATCTTGAGGGCCGCCGATCACATTGTTGCCAACGCTGATGGACTCAAGGTAATTTAACTTATTCATTGAGAGTAACGGTTCCGTAATAGGTATGATATCGAAATAAGAGCCCTAATTGTACTACCCAAGAACAGTCTTGCTTGAGATTCCCAGATCCAAGCAGATTGACCACATGACCTTTAGTACATTTTGAGGGCTGCCAATGCCGATGGACTCAAGGTAACAAAATTATGTCATTGCTACACTATTAAACCATTTCCTAAGGGATGGCAAAATTTAGTAGGGAACCCAATTACTTAATCGAGAATGAAATGGACTGGTTCAGATTCCCAGATCTGAGTCCATTGACTGCAAGACATCCCATGGCATCCCTAAAGTGCAGCTGGTCAGATTGTAGCCAATGCTGATGGAAGTTAAATTAAATCATCCTGTCTTCACAAATAATAGTGCTCTAAAGAGTTTCAAGAGCTCAAATTATTGTGCATAATTTGTAGTGATTGTTTAATAATGCTATAAAGTTTTGATGCTGATTTGCTAAACCCACACTGTATGTATTGATGATAGTATTGTACAATTTCAGCTTAGCTGCTGATCAGTTTAACATACAAGAATATATACCAATGAATAAAACAAAAATTAAATGATAACTTATACATTATTTGTCTCTTCTTGCAGGATTTGTTCAACCGTGCCAAGGGTGAGGTGTCTATCCGAGAGGCTCTGAGGGAGCTGGATGTGTGGGGAGTAGGGGCATGCTTCGCCCTCACCGAGTACTCCGACAGCAAGCAGAACAACATCATGCTGATCAAGGACTGGAAGGACCTGGTTACGCAGGTAAGCTAGTGTAGAGGTGTAGGATGGGAAGGAGGATTAGAGAGTTTCAGAGAGGATTTGATAGAGTTAATGATTGAACGTTCTCTAAGAAGTAGAAATTTATTTCATTTATTTGACAAGTTGGTGACAACCAGAGCCTGCTACAGTCCCTCAAGGACTTGCCCTACTACAAGAGCTTTGTGGACAAGGTCACGATCTATGAACAACCTTAGTAGACCTTTATAGTAAGAAAAACATCTTTATGAGATAACATTCATAAATACTAAATTACAATGCTCTTTAAAGTTAATTAAATTTATTTGTTCTATATGTTTGACAGGTCGGTGACAACTAGAGTCTGCTACAGTCCCTCAAAGACTCGCCCTAATACAAGGGATTTGCAGACAAGGCTATGACCTATGAAAGACACTAAGTAGACCTTGATAATTAGAAAAAACATCTTTATCAGAGAACATTCATGGAGGCTACATTTGCAACGCTCTTTAAATTAGATTAAATTAATTGATTTTATTTATTTGACAGGTGGGTGACAACCTGAGTCTTGTATAGTCTCTCAAGGACTCGCCCTTCTACAATAGCTTTGCAGACAAGGTCACAATCTGGGAGCAACCCTTAGTAGACCATGACAAAACATTCTAAAATATCTGTGCGAGATCTATGAATTCATGGATGATATATTTGCGCTCTTTTTATTTGTCAGGTTGGTGACAACCAGAGTCTTCTACAGTCCCTCAAGGACTCCCCTTACTACAAGGGCTTTGCTGACAAGGCCACGATCTGGGAACAGCGCCTGGCAGACCTGGACGAGTACCTGCAGAACCTGAACCAGATCCAGCGCAAGTGGGTCTATCTGGAACCCATCTTTGGCCGTGGAGCCCTCCCCAAGGAGCAGGGACGGTTCCGGCGCGTGGACGATGACTTCAGGTAAGTAGCTGAAGCGGTGATCAGTGAGCCTTCCATGAAAATAAAGCCCTGAAAGATGTGCAAAGCTCTTGTTTTGTAAGGAATTTGGGTGGGTTGTACAATTTTTCTTAAGGGTAACTTTCTGTGGAAAAGAACTTCTATTAATGGAATGCTATTTCCAATTTTTTTTTTTTTTTTTTAGGAGAAGCTGTGATCATTATTGTACAGGCCACATTTGTTATTAGCAATACTTAACTTGATAGGTTACCAGTGAGAAACATACAAAAAAATATAAATTCTTGGACAAAATTTACCTCAGTATACCTGATATCATTAAAGGATTTTGAACATTTATCACTGAATGCATGTACATGTAAGCCTAATAAACACATTTTTATTTTTTTGCAGAGGTATCATGATGGATGTAGCCAGAGACAATCGAGTCCTGTCCCTGGTAAGCCGGTCTGGTCTACGCAACACACTCTCCACTCTCCTGGACCAGCTGCAGCGATGCCAGAAGGCTCTCAATGAGTTCTTGGAGGTAAAGTATAAAAAATACATATTATGTTAAATATTTTGCTATCAAAAGTTCTTACGCTAGAGACTACGTAGTCATATCCATGTTAGACTACATAGTCTTTTCCCTAGAACACACTCTTATCTAACCCTACCTCAAGTATCTCTTTAACTCTTTGAGCGCTTTGTTCGACTTAAGTCACAAACAGTAGCCTGCTTTGTTAGACTCTAGTCATAGGCAACGATGCGTGAGTGCACCCGCACATACAATGTACGATGCTTGAGTGCGCGTGGTGATGATGTCCTCTTGGAGATCCTGGGTCAGTTGCAGAACCCAGCCGTCATCCAGACTCACCTCAATTCAATAAGATCTTTCCTTGATCAAGTTTGATCAAGTCTGATAAGTTTTTTTCTTTACTCTACTGTTTTCCTTTTAGGAGAAACGGTCTGTGTTGCCGAGGTTCTACTTTATCGGTGATGATGATCTCCTGGAGATCCTGGGTCAGTCGCAGAACCCGGCCGTCATCCAGACCCACCTCAAGAAGCTCTTTGCCGGGATCCACAGTGTGGACTTTGACGAGGGCTGCAAGCACATCATTGCCATGAAGTCTCTGGAGGGGGAGGTGGTGCCCCTCTTGCAGGCTGTCGAGATCACACCCGAGGTCGAGGTAAGGAACAAAATGAAGATACTGATCATGTTAGATGTTTGGAAAGCTTAAATTTCATTACAGCTGCTACTTCTACTTGTACTTGTGTACTTGACAGGATCCATAAGTCAGGACGTGGAGAGGAGGGGAGCCGGTGAGGTGTCCTATTAATTGCCGAGTGAGGCAACTGCTACTGCAAAGGCTCCCGCAACTGCTCCCGCAAAGGCTCCTAGCGCTATGTGCTTTCTGCAAAAGTGTCGGTGTTAGATGATGTGTCTCAGTAGCTATGCCATTGTGAATGGAAATGTTCTTGGGTATTTTGACAGCAAAAACACTCCAGAATCCATTGTGAATGAAAAAAAGAACACAGTGTAGTGTTTATGAAGATATAATGGAAATGGAACATTTAAATGTACTGCATTTCCTTTGCCTATAGCATACTGTTCTTTACATAAAACTAAAATGAAAATCCATCATAAAATCTAGCAATATGAGAAATTTAGGCCCTACATTGAGTCTCATTCATTACACTGGCATACTATTAAGCAGTTTTCAGCAGTATTTTTGCATCATAAATGTATTTAGTTATAATTTTTAACGGTCTACATAATGTATAATTTCTAACGGCAGAACTGGTTGGGTGATCTGGCCAAGGAGATGAAGACGACACTGCGGAAAATGCTGGTGGATTGTCTGAAGGACCAACAGGCATCTAGCAGCGGAGCAGGGGTGGATCCCACCAAGTACCCATCACAGGTAACCAATCAGATTTGCAGTCAATCAATCAATCCGTTGGTTTGGCAGTTGTCATTTGGGCAGGCTGACAGTTGATCAAATAGTAATCAAATCAACCCACAGATTTCTTGGTTGGTTGTTTGATCATTGATTGAATAAATAATTGTAATGATAATTTGTTTGATCAATCAGTTAATCAATCAATCAAGTTAATCAAATCGATCCATCAGACTGTCAGGTTAATCAATTTAGTTGTTTTGATGGTCAGTCGGTCACTTGTTCAATCAATCCATCAATTACCTATCAGTCATTATTGATGTAAACAAATCCTTATCTCCTCAATATGTAGTTTTAAAAGGATACAAGTAAAATATTTGAAATGTATAGTGATCATCGTTCACACCATGATTGATTATGATTTTCATGGTAACATGTTTACTTTCTTTTGTGTAGATACTTGGCCTGGCTGCGCAGATCCAGTTCACACGGCAGTGCGAAGCAGCAATCCGAGACAACAGCCTTCAGGAACTTCTGATAGAGCAGGAGCAGCAGCTTGAAGGCTACACGTCGGCAGACATCAGTGGGGCAGCTGGGGGGAGGAACGCCGCCATACATGTGCTGGAGCTCAAACTCAAGGTAATGGTTTGAATGTGGCTCTGTATAATTATGAAGCGTTAACTTTTAATGTGCCAGAGATTTCATGGTCTATGGTATTTGTGTGCATTGTAACTTGCAAAAAAGTGAGCTTGTTACGATAGGAGTTATATGAAAACAAACAAATAAAAGCAATTTTGTAGAAAGAGAATGTGATGAACCTTGAGTACTGGCTTTGGCAGGTATTATCTTACAATGCCCAGGTAGCTAACGATCCTGGCAAAAGTTCTCTGTTATCTCTTTAATTTGTGGGAAATTCATTACATTAACAAACTGAAGGCATTTGTATTCCCATCAAAGCAGTGATCATGGATATTGTGCACAACATTTGCATGATTTAGTTATCCCTTGATGACTGACTTCAGCAGGAGTAGTTGAGGTTTTTCCTGGACAACATCTAGATATCTTCAGATGAGGAACACTTTCTCAAAACATGACCCAGATTTACCGGTTAATCGTTCACTATCTTAGGCTCTTATCCTGGACACAATCCACAACATTGACGTGGTGCAGCTACTGCAGAAAGAGAACATCACATCCCTGGATGACTGGCTCTGGCAGAAGCAATTGAGGTACTACCTGGACAACACCAAGACATGTATCATGAGGATGGTGGACGCAGAGTTCCAGTACACCTACGAGTACCAAGGTACGCAAACACATTTATTCAGTTTATTGATTTCAATCATAAAGTAAAATGTGAGTCGTATACAGCCTAGCTTTCATTGGTTTGTGTCTTTGCCTCCTTCCTTCACCAGGCCCCCTTTAATACATGTGTTAATGTTGGTATAAATTCTGTGTTTTTGTAGGAGTCATTCTTTGCCCTGATGAAGATTCTGCTAGGATTGAAAGCTAGGCTGTATAAGACTCTCATTTTTCCACATTGGCGATTTTGAGGAGAAATGCAGTTTTAAGCAGTATTTTTCTTATTCATAAAATGAAATTATGTAATGTAAAGAGCTAGTGTTGAGCCTAGCTGCTTTAGATAGCTCCACTGAATCCTCAATAAAATAGAAGATGAATAGTTGTCTCCTTTTTAGTACATGTGTTGTGTTAATAGACTATATATTGAGTACGATACTTGTCTTATCTAACCAACAGGCAATGCAGCCAAGCTTGTGCACACTCCCTTGACCGACAAGTGCTACCTGACCCTGACTCAGGGCATGCATATGGGCATGGGGGGAAACCCCTACGGCCCAGCGGGTACGGGTAAGACTGAATCAATCAAGGCTCTTGGAGGGATGTTTGGCCGACAAGTCCTGGTCTTCAATTGTGATGAGGTGAGAGCGATATATTTAAACAAATCTTACATTCAATTGGTGACATGATAAGTTTGACTAGACATTCTTACCTTTAATTGATGACATGATGAGTTTGATGAGACATAAGCACATCTAACAACCCATTGATGAAGTGATAAGTTTTGATAAATATATCTTCCAATTAATTAGTCAGATTATGCCATCATATTATGTTTATTTATTTCTCCCCAGTAGCATGTCTATGGAACTTATATTCATTGGACTGGTCAAGCGTGGTTCTTGTGGATGCTTTGATGAGTTATATGGTCTGTTTTATAAAAGAAAGATTTCTAATCAAAATGTCTTCAATAACAGGGCATTGATGTCAAGTCCATGGGACATATCTTCATTGGACTGGTCAAGTGCTTGGGGTTGCTTTGATGAGTTCAGTCGTCTGGAAGAGGCTGTGCTGTTGGCTGTCCCTATGTAGATTACATTAATCACTTTCCTGTATATCATGATATTATGGTTCATAAAAGAAAGATTTCTAAACCATAAGGTTCCATATCTTCAATAACAGGGCATTGATGTCAAGTCCATGGGACGTATCTTCATTGGACTGGTCAAGTGTGGTGCTTGGGGTTGCTTTGATGAGTTCAATCGTCTGGAAGAGGCTGTTCTATCGGCTGTCTCCATGCAGATCCAGACGATTCAGGCCGCCCTGAAGCAGAAGAAGCCCAATATCGACCTCTTGGATAGAGTGGTAAGTTCTCACATAGGTTTGAAACTGTGCAATCAAGACCTGAATCTATATTTTGTTTGTTTGATAGCTGCTTTTAAAATTAGTATTTGAACATTATTGACATGGCATATCTAAAGGTTCTTAATAGTATTGGACAATCTAGGCCATGAGAAGGACAATCAAGGAAGTCTGACCGTCAAACTAATGAATTACCTCAGAGCCCTTGGGGCAATTGCCAGTCCACATACATAGCTCATACATGGTCACTTTGCAGAAATGTATTACTGAATACGTGGTAATTTTCGCGGTGTTTTTATTTTTGCGAATTTTGTGAGTCAATTATCAAAATTTCCTCTTTGGTTCATGCCCATTCACACTAATGAAAGCACCACTAAAATCGGGAAGAATAGCACTCGCGAATTGGGAGATTTAATCCAAAATCGCGAAAATAACTACGCGAAAATATTAGCATATACAGAACCTTACATGCGTGAGAACCTTATCAGTATTGCTGAGCGAAAGCCAATGTTATGTTTTAGCTTTGTAATACATTATTATAGTATCGTGATGACTATCATTGTTACCACAATAATTATCTTCAAACCAGGTTGATATCGACCCCAACTCTGGCATCTTTATCACCCTGAACCCGGCGGGCAAGGGTTATGGTGGACGTCAGAAACTGCCAGACAATCTCAAGCAGCTATTCCGTCCCGTCGCCATGTCGCGGCCAGACAACGAGCAAATCGCCGAAGTCATCCTCTTCTCCGAGGGCTTCAAGGACGGCAAGAGCCTTGGGCGCAAATTAGTTGCTATCTTCAACCTCTCAAAGTAAGTCCGAACACTTGGCAAGAGCCTTTGGCATAAATTAGTCGCTATCTTCAACCTCTCAAATTTTTCGTATTTTTTCTTATTTCCGTATGATGGAATACTTTCGAGTATCTAGATATCAAATCTTTTATCATTTTATTGTTGTTGCCAAAATTCCTTCAGAGTCTTCTTCTTTGACTATTTTTGCTATTATAATTTATGCTTCTTATTCCTGTGTCTTTGGTTGAGGTTGTTAGATAATGACATTCTTAAAAAAATTTGTAATGAAAGTTTCTAAAAAATGATGTCATAATACAATTGATATCGCAATTTTTGTTCACAGGGAATTGCTGACACCCCAGCAGCACTATGACTGGGGATTGAGAGCCCTCAAGACGGTCCTACGAGGCTGTGGCAACCTCCTGCAGATAGCCAGGCAGAACACCGGCAACGACAGGAGTAAGTCATCAGTCCTAGAAATCAATTTTAAAAAAAAAATTTACGAGATCCCCAAGTTGAAATTCCAACAGGAACCCACATCAGAAACCACTAGGACAATTAGTATATTTGTTTATAATGATATCTATTGGTTTCTATGGGAAATGTCAATGGTTCCATAGAAACTGGTAGAAACTCATATATACCACTTTTCCTTACCAATAGAAATCATTATGCCTATGGGCTTCTATTGGTTTTGGTTCTATGAGTTAATCAAATTCTAGTGATCTGAAACAAAAGAAAAACAATAACAAATCTTTAGTATTTGGTTGCCGATCTTGGCATGTGGTGAGCCTGCTTTTGCTAACAAGCATTGGAAAAATATGTTTGTCCTTTCTTCTACTTAAAACAACACATTGTCCAAGTTGACCTCTCTTGGACTCTGCTTCACTGCGCTTGTCAGAGACGTTTTCCCCAGAGTTAAGCTGATAGACTTAGATTACCAGACCACCATTGCCCATTTTCCTCATGTATTTCAGATGACAAAACCAGAACAATCTTGATTTTATACTGACAGGTAAGATAGAGGAGCCCAAACTGGTCGTCCAAGCTCTCCGTGTCAACACCCTGTCCAAGCTGACTTTCTCAGATGGCCTTCGCTTTGACGCGCTGGTCAAAGATGTATTCCCCGGAGTGGAGCTGAAGGATATCGAATATCAGTCTCTTGCTGACGCCATCAGGAAACACTGCAAGGAACACAGTCTGGTCGTCATGGAAACACAGGTACATTTAACTGAACTTTAAGAGAGAATGTGAATTAAAATGTTACTTCCTAGCTTTTGTGATTCTTGTAGAGTTAATACAAGACCCACCCGGTGCCAAATGATTACCCGGGTTGATTTTGTTTGTAATAGGTGAAGGAAGCTGGAGGGCTGTATCATCAGTTGTATTTAATGATGGGACTGATGGTGGCGATTCAAGAAAACCAATGACTTTAAGCTCTCATCTGATTGTCTCTTAATTTTTTCAGGGGGAAAAAATCTCTCAAATTGTATGAGAACATGTGTCAAATAATGTTGATGGTCATTTTAGGACATGGAATTGGAAGAAAACAGTTATCAAATTGTATTTGGGTCTAATCTTTTTTTTTCTTCTTCTTACTTGCAGGTGAAGAAAGCCCTTGAGCTGTATGAGCAGCTTCGTCAGAGGATGGGTGTGGTTGTTGTAGGTCCCAGCGGGTCGGGTAAATCTACCACCTGGCAGATCCTGCGGGCTGCACTCAACAACACCGGTCAGGTGGTCAAGCAGTATACCATGAACCCCAAGGCCATGCCACGAACACAGGTTAGCTTGTTTACCCTCGACTTATCTAGCTTTGTTAAGACAGGGACCAGTCTTGATGGGTTAAAAATGTGCAAGCTTCAGCATCTTACTTGGTCCAAACAATTTTGTATGATAAATTATGAATTGTTATTTCTGTAAATTTGTTACCTGATCATGATATCATAACGTAATCCTCTATTGTGTCCTCTGTCTGACATGTCATCTCACAGCAAGAAGTTGAAGAAATAGCCACCTCGTTTGGGCATTGAAAGCAAACGATAGTGGTCCATAAAGTGTTGATTATTCTTATTTTGGGAAATCAATATTCAAGAGGAAATAAGTAACTAGCAATGACAGGAGAAATGCTCTCATCATATCCAGCGATTCAAAAGGCTAAGATTATCTTCCCCTTTAATAATTTGATTAATAATGGAGAAGTCCTTAGACTCACACTTAAATAGATCATGCTGTTGATAATGATGTTCATTTAGAATAACATGTATGTACTTTTCCTGTTCATGCACACAGTTGCTGGGTCATATTGACATGGACACTCGGGAATGGAGCGATGGAGTGCTGACCTACAGTGCAAGACAGGTTGTGAGAGAACCACAAGGTAACATTAACATTGCAAACGCTTTCGGATGATTTACTTGTCTTAGATTATCTTTACATTATCTTGAGATAACCATGCACCTTATGGTCACATGTAGATTGATTGTGAGTGTCTTTTGACCCTGTTAATGTAATTGTAGAACAGAGATTATAGGGACTACACCGTCTATCTGGCCTAATTTTCTTAAGTAGGCTTAAGTATTTTTTCCTCAAGAAAAAAGAATTTGGCAGTGATTTCTAATAAAATCAATAGATTTTGGGATAAAAAGTAAGTATCTAATTGTTATGGGAATTTTTGGGAATGCTCCCAAAATGTGACGTCAACTACAGAACAAAGTAATGAATTAAATGCTGAAGATGACGTAAGCCAATTATTTAATTGATTACACAGCCAGAAGAACTGATTCATTTTGATTGATTTCAACTGAAATTCTTTTCAGAAATTCACTCCTGGATCATCTGCGATGGAGACATTGATCCCGAATGGATCGAGTCTCTGAACTCCGTCCTGGACGACAACCGTCTGCTGACCATGCCCTCCGGAGAGAGAATCCAGTTTGGACCTAACGTCAACTTCCTCTTTGAGACTCACGATCTGAGCTGCGCCTCCCCAGCAACCATTTCTCGTATGGGCATGATCTTCATGAGGTTCGTTTCTAGCTTTTCTTTAGGGAATCATTTCTGATACTTTCTGGTAGTTTCTTTTGTAAAGTAATGTCGTTAACATCAGGATGTTGTTTCTTGTCCGGAGAAAAAAATCAAGTTTGGGACAAACTTCAACTTTCTCTTTAAGATTCACAATAAGAACAAACCCAGAGAATTTCCCCAGTGAGCTCATTCCGGTGATCTAGAGAGGGTGTAGCTACTTCAGTTTAATTGGAAGGAAATTTGCATAAAAGAAAAGGACGTTATAATGCTAGATCCTGTAGATATGTCATATCTCTTACTAACTCTGAAATTAATTGTGGCTATTGCTTCTCTTTCTATCCACACATTCGCTAATAATTTGAATTTTGTTTCCAGTGACGAAGACACAGAGATCAAGGACCTCGTCCAGTCCTGGCTGAGCCGTCAGCCGGAGGACGCGCGCGATCGCCTCGGCTCCTGGATCGCCGACCACTTCTACCGGGCGCTGGAGTGGGTCATGCGACAGGGCGACTTTGTGGTAGACACCTCGCTGGTGGGTGTGGTCATGAACGGGTTGTCCCACCTGAGGGGGGCCGAGTGCACCTCTGACTTTACCATCAAGCTGATCAGAGGGCTAGGAGCCAACCTGCCGGAGGCCACCAGGACAAACTTTGCCAAAGAGGTGTTCCAGTGGACGCGTGAACAGGCTCCAGATCCCAGAAAGATCCTGGACACATACTTTGATGAGAGGACAGGCACACTGGCCACCTATGTCATGCAGGTTGGTATACTGGGGGAGGGGGGATTTCATAAAGATCCTAAGCTGAACTCTTGAAGTTGGACTTAGTAAGTATGGAAAGCCGTTTGTAATTTTTTTTTTTAAAGGCATGAAATCTTGATTCAAATTATTTATATTTTACATTATCAAGAAGATTTCCTGTTTTATGTGAAATTTATGAAAAGGATAAAATACTAGAATTTTAGAATCTTATTTTTAATATATTTTATTCCAAGGGTACAAATGGCTGTCCATACCTTTTAAATCCAACCATGGTTAGAGGCGGACAACATGCAATTAACCTTTCATTGTACACGAGCCTGATCAATTTAGTAAATTCTAATTGAATATTATTTATTTAATGTAATAGTAAATTTCAAGTATATGTCACTTATTCTATGAATGTTCATCATTTATGTTATCTTATTGCTATCAGGATACTGAGGAGCTCTCAGCGGCAGATTTCAACAACCCCAGTTCTCTGCCGGTGATAAGGACTCCTGATGTACAGAGATGTCTGGACTTCTTCAAGCCATGGCTTGAGACAGACAACAGGCAGCCCTTCATCCTGGTTGGACCTGATGGATGTGGTAAAGGGTAGGTCTTTTTGGTTCATCACATGCACAACCTTAACTTTGAATCTAAACAATAGATCGTTGCCTAGTGTATTAGTCCAACAGTAATTCAATAAGCAAGCTATATTTGTAAAAAAAAACACAAAAACAATACTACTAAAGCCATGTTTGGATATTTACGTGGTGTGGCACACCTGTGCCCATGGATCTCACATTTAACTTGTATTAGAAGTCTCATTTAAACTCATGGGTGTAAATCGTTTGAATAAACAAATCCAATTTCATAGTATTCCTATCTCGCTTAGGTTTCACTGTAGGACAGTGTTGCCGCACTGCTTCTCACAGCTAAAGTTGACTCAGATAGCATTCCTGTGCAATGCTTAGACGTCCATACTTGTCCTACAGAAGCCACAGAATTGTTCAACTATGAATTTAAATCAACAAAATAGATAAATTAATACAATTCTATATCACTTCTATTTCGCTTCAATTTATCTGCAGGATGGTGTTGCGGCACTGCTTCTCACAGCTGAGGTCCACCCAGATAGCGACGATCCACTGCAACGCCCAGACGTCCCCCACTCACCTCCTGCAGAAGCTGCAGCAGATGTGCATGGTCCTCAGCACCAACACGGGCCGCATCTACCGGCCCAAGGACTGCGAGAACCTGGTGCTCTACCTCAAGGACCTCAACCTGCCCAAGCCGGACAAGTGGGGCACCTGTCAACTCCTCGCATTCTTGCAGCAGGTTTGTAGCATCATTTCATTTCATTTCATTTATTCGACCATTAACATGATAAAAACAATACAGCGAATCGCAAAATTTACATATTATACATTGTTCTATGGTTCGGACCATCAAGAAAGCAAGGCTTGTTAAATTCATTCAATTCAATAAATGTTTATTCCAAAGATGACATTATTGCAGTCGAAACCGATTTGCCAAGTCATTTACAAAGTAAAATGCATGATAATAGTTACAGAAGTTAAAAACAGTCATGTACATCAGTAAACATCCAAATTGAAATTGTAATTATACCACTGAATTAATAGATATTATATAATAACATGCATGTTAATGAATTTGACAAATAATGATCATTTAAGATATGACCCAAACTTTGAACATCATTTTGGCTTTAAAAAAAATAATAAAAAAACATTTTGTGTGAGACAACAATTTCATACCAATTATTTGTAATTATTTGTCTCCTTGATCATATTTACACACTTTTGTGCTATGATTCTTATCAGTTGAGTCTCCTACTAAGGACTATAAGCACATGGTACTGTCCAGACATAACACTTACAACAGGATTTTGCTATGGTTGCTGACCTCATTCTTTCTTTAATTCTAAGTCATTGCTTATATTGTAACAATCGTAGGCTTTTGGAAAAATCAATTATAGGAAATTTGAAGCCTTTTCTTGATTACCTGGCTTCGCATGAAGTCGATCATTTGTAAGTTTTGATAAATATTTTGAATTCATGTACTATATGTTGTTTCTATTTCATTCTCTTGTAGGTGTTGACGTACCACGGTTTCTATGACAACAAGCTGGAGTGGGTGGGGCTTGACGGAGTGCAGATCGTGGCCAGTATGAATGCAGCACACACTGTTGGAAGACACACACTGTCCACTCGGTTCACATCCATTGTCCGTATCTGCTCTATTGGGTAAGTGTCTAATCTTTTCATTTTAATTTACTTTAGTGCTGTCGTCCCATTTCATTACTAGATCTGATAATCAGATTCTTGTTACTTTTAAACTTTTGTGGTGATCCATACCTGCCATTTGATTTTGTTTAATTGAAGTCTTATCTGTCTGTCTGCCTATCATCAAACCCAAAACTACCCTCCTCTCCCCTTAACTCATTGACATCACCATTCGTCACCACTATCAGTATTGATGATACCTCCTTCCAACTATGCAGACAAGGAGCAGTTGCAGGGCATCTGCAGTGCATACCTGCCCCAACTATATCCTCTTCATCATTATCACTATAATAATCATCATCACTTTAATAATCATCATCTTCATTATTATCACCAACATTTTGTTTGAAATGTCCTTGTTTGATGTTACCCCACTCCAGATATGCAGACAAGGAGCAGTTGCAGGGCATCTACAGTGCGTAGCTGACCCCAAACTATCCTCCGTTTCTTCCATGAAATCATCACCATAATATTCATCATCATCATCATCATCATCATCACAATCATTAATTATGATCATTATGATGTTTATTCCTTGCAGATATGCAGACAAGGAGCAGTTGCAGGGCATCTACAGTGCGTACCTGACCCCCGTGCTCCACCGCAGTCTGAGCCGCCATCCTGTGTGGGCATCATCCTCCAGGGTCAGCCAGCTGGCTGGATCTATGCTCAGCGTCTACGAACAGGTGGGACTACATGCTGCTTGTATCCAGAAGTTTTGGCTTAATTGGGGTACCACTTAAAGGAACTACAGAATACAACATACTTTGGCACTTATTGCATAGTTGAAGACTTTTAAATGGTCTGCAGAAGAAAAAAAACTGCACGAAAATAAACACGGTAATGATTTTAGACAAAACTTAGCAGCCAATTTACGCCCCACCCATATTTAGGGTTCCGAATTGTCAGCGTGATTGACATGTGATTGACAATTCATTGGCTTACCTCATGGTGCATCATCTGCAGAATTTAGTTCATCAGTCCGTTCTTTAGATGACTTCACATTTATGAGATAAAAAAAGGGCATTCCTAGGACATTTCAATATTTACTAATTGCGCCAATACTAATTGATTTAATGGAAAATGACTGCTAAATTATTTTTCTTTAAGAAAATTACGTATAAAGAGCCTAATTGTGGAAATTAGGCCATCTAGATGTTTGTTTAGGAAATATTTACTAATTAACCAGGTTAACCTGTCAAAGCAGTCACATGTACCTTACAAATGCCTACCATGTTAAGTAGAGACCACTGTACTGTATATTATTACTGTATATGCAGGGCTCTCCCTTGATCTTTTCATTCAGGTGGCTAAATTGTCACGTCAGATCAACCTAATCATCAACAACCACAGTTACTTTGTGTTTATGGTAGTTAAAATATTTGAGTAATGAAATCAAGCAAATCATAT
>JAUELG010145066.1:0-10160 GCA_031471515.1 Dendraster excentricus | reverse complement strand
GCAACATTTTCCTCTTCAAATAGTTCAAACAATCTAGCAGATATATTACTTTACAGTGAATCTCATTTTGAGAATCTGTGCAGATTTTGGAAATGTCTTTTCTTGTAGTACATAAAGCTGGACAAGTGAGAAAGGAAATGTAAGGGGACAAGATATTTGACTTGTTTGACTTTGCGAATATTGTTTTCTTAGAATTTTTATCATAGATATGTTCCAATAACAACACGCAGTTTAGTAGCAATGTAATACAAGGGTTGTTGTGTGTATGTAGTTGATACCCAGCTAGCCCCTGTGGACATGAGGTTTCCTAGAAAGCAGTGCTGGCTGGTGCCTTCATGTTACAAGTCCAATGTATGACTACATTGTATGTCAAGGAGCAATGTGAAGGGCAACTTCTTGGGTCTACACCCATTTCATCTGCTACTTTGCCTGCAAAATCAGAAATTTGACGAAGGGAAATTCATTATATTCATCTCTTGCCTCTTATTCTTAATTGATTCTAAGATTTTAAATATATTATATATGTGTTCATTAGGTTTTCCCTTTTTTGAACACATTTACTTGAGGAACTTTGCACTACTTTTTACACCATACCCCTCCATATTGTTCAATTCATTTTTCCAAACATTGCTGCCATTGATACATTGTGCTCCATTGACAAAATGCAATTTGTACAGCCTGAAAAGCAGGCTAGGGTCCATGCATTATTAAAAACAGCATGTGTTTAATGTGTTGCTCATCCATCACAGTTTTGTTTCTTTGTAGATATTTTCTTGTGAAATGAATTCATTGCCAGTTTTGTGCCCAAGAAGATTTATGTGTGCATCAGCCTTGTGTATGAGGCCAATCATATTAGCCCATATTTGAGCAATATTTGAGCAATTACTTGATATTGCTCCTTGAGGGCTCATTGAACCAGGTGTGAGATGATCTTACAGGATATCATTTACCAATAGTTCCTGGGAGGATAATAAAGTAACAAGCTGCAGTTCACAAATGTTCAGATTAAACCATGGTTGAATATGCCCATGGCTTTATGAGTGATGCGTGTTCAGCACTATTTTAAAAATAGATGATATAATTTGGCTTCAAAATGAATTAAGAAATGGAGGGAGGGAGGGGGGGGGGAGGGAGGGAAAAGATGGGAAGAGACAGTAGAGGTGGAAAGGAAAGAAGACGCTAATTGAATAACTAGCAGGACGTGCGACGGACGGCAAAAAATTGTATTGAAATGACCTATGGCGCACAGTACAATGAATGCTTGGTCAGGTTGGTTGGTTGTGAGTGTGTCTGTGTGATCGGTAGGGTCTAAATGGCCAGCGGCAGCTTGGTAGGTTAAATGCCAGATTGGTGGATCAGTCTTAGCGTTTGAAGTGCCGCCTCTAACGCCACTCGATCCTCTTACTCTGGCTTTTATTATAGGACACTGAGAATAGGAAGAGAAAAGGATGAAATCAGTTATGAGCTGAGGTACGGGAGTCGGGAGGGAATGACTGACCTGTACTCTGTGTTCTGTAGAGAAGTCCAGTTTGATTTCAGATAAGCAGAGTTCTTATATAGATATTAAGTAAATTGCTACTTTTTAACTCTTACGGAACATGACATTTTTAAAATCAACTATTTATTTTCTTTGTTTCAGAATACAGAAAATCTGTTTGTTAATGGGGTCTAGATTTTGTATCATTTTGTTTATCTTGCAATCAAGAAATAGGTCGCTTGTGTAAACTTTCCAGGATTGGTCCTGACAATACTGTGGCTAAGGTCTATGAAGAATGTGTGTTATGCCAAAAGGGATGCTTATTAAATGGGTTAAGTAAAGTGTATCCCAGCGTGTCTCTTATTTCTTGTGAGACACTGTAACCATTACTCTTGAAGGGCATCTATGATAGATGTCCGCTGGGAGCTCAGTCGTGCCATGCAAAACGTGACACAAGGAATACAGGGATAAACAGCAGATTACAACACTGGATTAAAACGCAAATGGGAATTACAGAAGTGTTTTTTCTTTTTTCGTTCAATGGATTTTCTTTTATGTTTTCATTTCCCTTTCCTTTTTATTTACTTTATTTATTAAAGCTAGAATCCTTCAGGATTGAGATGAAAGCTTGTATTGATCCAAGACAAGTAATCATTAGTTTATTTATCTTTAACCAATGTGTACTTGTGCTTCTGTCATAGTGTGTCCTGGACTAGATTAAAACTTCAATTTATCCAGACACATACATGATTCTTAAAAAGGGGACTTTCTTTTAAATTCAGGAAACAGCCTTGGGCATTTCTTCCCCATGCTTTTAATCTTTGATGAGGGTGAATAAGGGATGATTCAGTCTGAATGCAAAGTTGCCTAATCCTCCTGCTGATGGGGGCTGGGGAAATGGGTCTAATGACGCATGCATCATAAGCCCCTTTTACAGCTCACATAGATGTTAGTACCTTTTACATCTAGCCCAAATGTTTGTTCCCGATAGATTACTGTGTAGCTAAAATATTTATTGCCTCTAAGTTTTGGAGGATTAGTTTCGTTCCTAAGCCAGTCAGGATTTGGTGCTAATGCATCTTCTTTTCAAACGCTAAATTCTCAGGATGTGTCAATTTTCATACCCATTTAAATCACCAGATCTGAGTTTGCGATCAGTTTTCTTTAAACCTGTCAATCTGAGGCCACTATCAGTGCTGGATTGAGAGTCAAGGTCAATGTCACTCTACACAGTTTCCCATGTACATTGAGACGGCTCCATTATTTCGGTCACGGTTTGTGTTTTCCTTTTTGTTTTAAATCGCTGCGAAGTTCGGAAACAGTGAAAAACCGCAGAAGCGTGAAATTTTGATGAAAAGATAACATTTACTTTTGAAAGGAAGGGCAAATGCCTGCGACTACTAGACTTGAAGTCTGGACAACTAAGGTTACTGGGTTTGTATTACCAGGCTCCATGTCTCTGTATGCTCTTGAGCCAAAGGCGTGAGAAATTCATTTCAATTTTGTCCCACTGCAATTATCATGAATGGAATTCTGCTGACTCTAATGAGCTGCTAATTTCCAAGTATAACACAACTTTTCGCACCCATATCAAAGTGCATAATTAGTGCAAGGTCTCATAGGCCCACTGCAATACATTCTTTAGTAAGGGCTCCTAATTTGCAGGGTTCAAGGATATAAAGTGTAATCATTATCAAAGAATATTGGGAGATATGAAACGTGTATTTGGTTGGTTTTATAACGACATCATGGTCATGGAAGCCTGAACTGTATAAAGTGACCATATCATCATAATATCACAACGCTTTGTTCTTCCAATGGTACTGATTTAAAGAGGGAGGACACACTTTTAATGGGGGTATGCAATCAAAGGAAGGGATGATTTTATAGTCTGTGATCAGCCTCTTTATGAGGGGCGGGTAATGGGTGGCCCCATTCATACCTACTCCACCCTGGCAGGCATGCATAATTGAATATGTCAGTCCAGTTGTCTGAATTCTTAGGGGACTGCCGAAGAGCGTCTGGCGGCTCTGGCCCCATGCACAGTATGCGCCAGCGCACTTGTCTGGTACTGCAGCTCATCTAGTTCATTCTTGGGAAAAGAAAATTAGTAATCCTTGTTGCATTGAACGTGAAGCAGTGTTATGACAGTGTAGTTACACAGACAGGCTTGTTACGTGATACCTTTGATGAGGGTCCTCCCATTCACACCCATTCCTAATCCTACACTAATGGTTTGACCTCAAGCTAGGAACTGGAATATCTCACTCACTTTCTTCTCTTATTTTTCTCATCTTGCTATTTTGAAGAATTCTTCTCACTGTTTCAACTCATCCAGGACTTTTCTACCAAATACTCTGACTCTGAGGTTGTTCCAAAATCATATTGTTGCTGGACATTTACAAAGAATTCTTTGCAAACAAAATATACAATATATTTTTTTAACTGCATAACTCTTGAATCACCATACAATTGACCTAATTAAAACATATAGGGAAACTGACCCAAAATATTATGTGATTAAAAGAGAGCAAAGAAAATGGGATTCCAACAGATACATTTGACTTGTTGCAAAAAAGTAATCTCTCAACTTGAAAAATGTTGAGAAAAGTTTTGAAGCACTTGTTTGATGAGATCTTGACTTTCACTGGCATGCAAAACTTATCCCCCTCCCACGTAACATATCCCCCTACCCCCCCCCCCTTTCTGGGAGGTTGGGTTTGTGTTGATTACATCTGCTGAACATAAATTGCAGTCATTAGATCGGCTTATAAATGCTAACTGAATTGAAATCAGAAACCTGAAAATGGCAATGTCTGATTTATGCTCCGCTGGGGAGGAGGAATCAAATCATTCTGTTGATGTTTACATGTTTATAAAATATGAGTGATTTTTCAAAGCTGGGCTCTAATGTAGACAATCCAGAAATATCATGTTCTATTTTCCTGTATCAATCAGTTTTCATTTTTTTTTATGTGAATATAATACCAAGCCCAAGTGAATTTTATGAATGTTGTGTTTTAACTTGTTAATTAGTTATCTTTTTTCAAAAGTTTCTTGTAAAAAATTGTACCCACCCATTTTTAATAATCAGTTAAAATACTTAGACTCTGAACATGAAATAATATGACACTGTGCTATAGCCTATATTTTGTAAGTTCATTGCTAATATTTGTGTATGTTTTGATAGTATAATTGACTGTTTAACTATGTTTATGTCAATCATTAAAGTCAATAAAACTACAAAAATGTTTAAAAAGTTTATTGCTAAATTAAAAATTGACAATAGCTGAAGATTGCCATGTAGAGGTGTATGACAGTCTCTTTATAGACCCTACAAGGTTTCTTCAGGGTCTTCCTGAGATGGCTTTGTCCATTTAATGATTTCCTACTTTCCCCATAATGAATCATGTTTCTTGCAATTAAAAAACTTATGAAATCTGGAAGTCTTTTGGAATTCTATGTGAGAAAAGCGTAAAAAGGGCGGTTTTATGTCCAGATCTGTGGTTGAGATTTTCCTATTTCAATTTCCCAGCCTCCTATAGAAGGGCTTTTCAATTTGACCTTTCTTTTATTGACTGTCTTCAATTTTGAGTTTGATAGAGCCGAAGTGTGGTAGATCTAGTCAAGAGATAAGTAGCTACTGCTGGGAAAGCACTGGAAATGCTCTGAGCTCAATATAGGCTAGTCAAGTGTGAGAAAAGAAAGAATTTGTTTTTGATGATGTGCTTCCGATTTAGAGTAAACATATATGATCAAGATAGATCAATAGGTTTGTCTAAATGTCTAATATTTAGCCATCAAAAATTAACTGTTGGGAGATTGACATGACCAAAGAAACAATAATTGTGTGGGAAAAGATGATAAAGATCAATGAATCTTGAGACCTTTTGATTCTTGTCTAATTCAAAGATGAAATATTAGATAATTAATGTACCGACATTTTAGAAAAAGTAAGTTGCTGGGAAAATTTGTTGACCTTTAGAATAGTTCACTTTTAGTTCAGTCTTTCAATTTCATACTTTACTGGTGATGTATAAATATTGCTACCTTAGTATTTATTGTATGCATAAATATTATTTGCACTTATTTGGAATTGAATGATTTAATGACTTTTAAGCGGCTTTGTAATTTAGTTGTTATTAATCCTACTTCCTTAATTTCCTTTTAATATTTATGAACATTCATCAGTAAAAGAAATGGCTACATTATTGCACACTTGACCATGGTGATGCCTATAAATCACTCACACATAGGAGAGTGCAAGGAAGCATAAATCTAGGACTCTAATTAATATGAAGACAGAAGTGCAATTTCATTTCATTTTGTGAAAGTAAAGTTTCATTCCAGCTTGGTGTGATTAAGGGTGGTGGAATGGAGGGAGGGGGGGGGGGGGTTTACTTGTTGCTAGGTCTTCTATCTAGAAAAGAAAATGTTACAATTATTCACACAATTTGAGTGACCCTTTTATCTTCTGAATATTGATTTTTTTTTTGCATTTCCTCTGCCCAAATCTTTGACATTCCTTTAATAATATTCAATTTTAGTTTGTTATTTGCGGTCACTTTTATGTCAGTTTATTACTACCTACATGTAGCAAGGTTATCTTTTATAATTGTACTTATAATGATCTATACAGATAATTATTTTCATTTATGCATAAAAAAGGTTTATATGTGATATTTTGTTCAGAAATAAACATCATATCAGGCCTCTTTTACTTGGAAGTCCTTTTGGCTATCTAGCTTATCTAGTTATTCAGAGATATGTTTATATCCCATGGTTTACTAAGCTTTATAGACTCATAAAACCCAACAGGCAGAACACCCTAGTTCTGAATGACCACAACCCTTTAGAAGAAGTAATTAAAGATCTGGGATTCAACACACATGTGTCCAATTGAATGCTGAGTTATATGGACCTGACCCGACATTAACGTCACTTGCAATTTTTCACAGTGCTTGAATACAGTGTCTGGTAGATGTGCAAAGTTACTCGACCCTCTCAAGGAAACTGTAATCTATGGCCATTAACGTAATTAGATAATTTGTCGCTTCCCCATAGCGATGTATGTGGACAGTGGGAGAAAGATGACTATAGCCTTATACCCTCATGAAATAGTTACCTAGACGATGAATTGAATCCTGTTCTAAAAACTGTCTGCTTATCACTTGTCTTTGGACTTGCAAAAAGCACTGAAATCTATTGCAGATTAAGATTTAGGAAGAGGGAGAGATTTTATGGTAAAATGTTCTTTGGGTGAAATAGAAACATACATTTTCATTTTTACTAATTTTCTAAGAATTAAACCTCAAGCTATTAATTAAGTATGAGGTGACAAAGTGCAATGATATTGTTGCAACCAACCCCCTTCACAATTGAATCAGCCGGTTTCACCTTTTCTAATATCTCTATTACATTCCCTCTCCGCCTAGCCCACCCCTCCCCTACTCTGACAACAGCCAAGGCTGAAAATGAAATCCATACAACTTCAATTTTCTTCAGAAATAATAATTCTCAGCTTTCAATTATGTGCAGACCCTGGAAGGAAATGGGTAATTCATGTTTCACATGTGTTGGAGAGCGGAAACCCTGCTAGATCCCCATGTTATCCCTGTGCCTTAGGCCCATGTGTGTTCAATCCTGCTGGATTATGGCACAAAATGGCCCCTGGAATGGTGAGGATTGCCACATTCATTTGCAAGAAAGAATGTTGGTCGCTTGGGGTTTCTAAGGTCACATCTTCTGAATACATGTGAATTGCGCTCACTTAAAAAAAGTGGCGAGTAATAGTATACAGAGTAGGTCGATTGCTAACAGTCTGCTACTTTGTGCACATTGAATGAGTTCATACAATGATAGGGCAATTTGGGAAAGTTTTATAGCATTTTCATTCAAATTATCAAATTCCCCTTAAAAGTCCAATTTAACTGATTCCATGTCCATCTGTGGTATAAACAAAATATAGCCTCTCTGTTTTCCCCAAACACATTATCATATGTACATTTTTATGTTTTTTCAAACAAAACCAAAATCAATCAATTGATATGGGAAACAAATAATTAATTTTCTTTGTCTATAGCTATTTTTAGATGTTATGTAGGTGAACTTTGTGTCATTCACAATATCTGGCATGCAACATGAATCCATGTGGGAAGAAATTAATTTTATTTTTAGGCGGTGGCATTTTGTATTTCTAACCTGTTGATTTGAAGGACCAGTAGGAGCCAGGCGACAATACGCAAGGCCACGAGGAACGTTTCGCTCATCTAGCTCTAATCAGTACGACGTCTGCTCTCACTGGTAAACACTGTCAGTGATTGGACCAGCCCACACCAACAGATATGTGCCGGCTTTAGGCGCATATTTTAACAGCCCACTTGTCGGGCGTCATATCTGTGTCATAATTTTTATTCCTGTCTAAAAACACAAAATCAATATTGACAGTGGCAACTTGAACTGAATGGGATTATCTCTGGCTTTTGTTTTTGCTTGGCTATGTATGACTTTGTACAAGAGGGGCGACACATAGCCATCACACTTGGTTAGTGGTGTGATGCATGTTGACTAAGCGCTGAAGTGAGCAAAGATATGAATGGGAAAAGATGTAAATTGATCCTCTCTATTGTGTAATGTCCTTCTAGTTGTTTGAATTATTCCACTAGACCAGTTTTGTTTGGAGCCAGCTTGGGTAATCTGCACTAAATTAAAGCACTTCATCATTGTTTCTCAAAATATTGTTAATCTCAGTGTACACTTTTGCTTGTCTGAAATGATGACATTGTTTAGTTCAACCCATCCCTTTCCCAGACACAATAGCTTGATACAAATGACATGACATTTATTAGGTCATATTAATAATAATGATATTAATTAGATATTTCACTCTGTCAAATGTCTGAACAGACTCCCTGTCTCATAAGAGGGCGTTAAAACTGATAATGCGAACTAATTAACAAGATATGCTCCATATATGCTAATATTTTTTTCACATGAACAAGTTGAAAAGTTCAAGATGATTTGATATAACGTGGGTAAAAAGGGCTGAAATCAAATTTCAGGAATCTATTTTTCCCAGGTCTGCAGAGAAGTATGTCTACATGATTATTTATCTCCTCCCCCCCATTCATTGACAATCTTGAATAAAACCTTGGCTGAGGTCAAGTGAGAATAGACTTCATTCAAAGCTTTTCTGTCTGTAAAAAAGGAAGAAAACAAATAAAAATGATTGTATGACTAATGAAACAAGAGACTACCATGGCGCTTAAATGGTTAACGACAAAGAAGGACAGCAATCATAAATGATCGCAATTGCACTGGACTACGATTAGCGGATTAGGCACCACAAAGAAATAATTTTTGTCATCTTGCAGAGAGCCATTTTCATAAATCCAGTCTGTTTCTTTTGCTGATTGTAGGAATTCTGTTGTGAGATTGTAGGATATTGCAAGCCACAAATACTTTGATTTGTATGCTTGCTAAATCTCCTGTCCCTTTCAGAATGTGAGATGAAATGAGGAGCATAGACAAGATGAAAAGCTGCAAAGCGGGATGAATTGATGTGGAGAGATGCGGTTACACCCTTTGTCTAATCATTGATTCACCCCCCCCCCCCTCACCCACTCTCCCTCTGTTTCATTAAATTCGCCCTAAAATGTTTGATTTTGGTACATCACCCACTAAATGCAATATATTCTAGTTTTGAGCAATGAGTTATTGGAAAGCCTTTCTAATGCCCCCTGGTTTGAGATATCTCATCCTTACCCATCTATAGGTTTTTATAATGATTCTGTGATGGAGTCTGTTGAATGGTGCACTATTTGTAATTAGAGAGATTGATCTCTGCGGAAGATTTGATTTTGCTGAACATAAAATACTTTATGCAGATTATATTTTAGAAATATGATTATTAAAGAAAATATATAAATCTGAAAAGAATTCTGTTCTAACATGAAGTATGAAATTATGTTATTACATTCAACTAAAATATGAAACCGATAAACATATTTATAAGTTACACCCATTGGTAGGTATCCTTATTGTGTTTGTTTAATAAGTACAATTCATATGACGGGACACTGGCACAAGATGACATTTTGACACTAAGACTAATCTAAAGGGTGGAATTTAACACACCATTACACATTGATGTGTTAATCTCTGTGAAGAGAAGGGATAACTGGCTGGAAGAGCTCAGAATTGAACAGCTTCTCACCTGATTACATCACTTACTGGGGATTATGGCAAGGGATAATGGCCAAATCAATCACACAGAATTAGTCTCCATAGGACCATAGGCCACAGCTTATTGATCCACAACATGAAATGGATATTCGTGTCAAACAAACAAAAGTTTTTGCAAAACGTCATATTTTCATACTTCTGGAATTTGAGGCGTTTCAAGTCATCAGATTAACCTGTTTCCTTCAGATTCTGAAATCCCATAAGACTTTGTACTTATCCAACTGGGTTTGGTAGGCTAGGGGATACTATCTGAGCTTAAATCGGATATAGATTCATAGATAACAATGTCTGTTGAACCATCTAATGCAAACAAAATCTTCATATTTCATCATTCTGGAGGTGTGATCTGTGAATTTATCATTTTTGTTAGAAGTGTGAATGTTTGACTGAGCTAGTGATTTTGATTGGCAAGCATTTTGGAGCAATTAGTCAATATTAA
>JAUELG010144623.1:0-10165 GCA_031471515.1 Dendraster excentricus | reverse complement strand
TTTATTACCATGGACTTTAATTCTTCACCGTGCAATATACATCTTTTCGGACATTTGTTTTTATACCTTCAATAATGACGTCATCCAAATTCTACATAACTTGTGTGGACATTTATTCATTCAGTCGTTGTACTGTCTTATTCTTATTAGCGAACTTTGTATTGGGTGCTGGTGACTGTCGTATGTGTTTACATTTTCAACAACAACAACAACAGCACATACAATCTACAATCACACCACACATTCCCCGATAACAATTACACATTCGCTAAAAGACTACAGCAAAGGAAAAAGAAAACATACGTTTCTTTTATAAGCAGGGAGAAAATGTATAGTTTTTATTTTGGTGGCTCCCTTTCTATTTTTATGGAAGTTTTCGGGGAATAATTTTCCAACTTTCCAGTGATAATTCTATAATTTCTCTTTGATTTCAAATTTCAGGGGCTTCTATTTAGCTCTTATGGTAGAAGTGATCATCTGATTGGAATTTAATCAAGATCCAAACGGAATATTAAAAAAAAAGACAATTTAATTGCACGCCAGCCCCATGTATGTTTTTTCCAGTTTCTAAGATCTTGGAACGTGTTGTTCAGGAGGATGATCTATTCATTAACCACCCCCACCCTCCTTGACTAATGGTAGCACTAAAAGATCTACACCAGTAATCTAATAGCAATCTAAAATCAACCAAACTCACTTGCAAATCTAGTGGTTTTCCCGTAAAGGAACTTATTTTCTATTCAATAGGAGCATGAACCATGTGGGGATCATGAGGTGTGCCTTCCTATTAGTTTTGCCATTGATATGGTTCTGCAAATACTTCATTGAATAATGATGCTTATTTGTTTTCTTCTTTCTATTTTCTTGTAGTCGATGCAGTCTGCGACTGAACAACAGGTGACCAAGCTGGAGAAGGAGAGCAGTCTAGCCAGAGTTGGTCTTGTGGCATTCAACAACGATGTAAGTGACATTTTTCACATTTTCAGTTTTCACTAGGTGAACAGATTCCTTATTACCACAAGACTGCCACACATGTTTTCAGAAGAATCTTACAATTATATTTGTATACATGTGCATGATTTAGGTCTCAAATATCACATTTTGAAACATATTAAGGTACATATGTATAAAGAAGAGTAATGCACTTTTTTATAACAAATTAGATTGCTGGACTGCATTAATTAGTATGAATCATTTTTAAAAGACGCATTACTTTTCTTACTTTACTGAACACAATTTGTCACAGGTTACCGTCATCAGTGACGGAACTGAGGATCGGGTGCCACTAGAGGGCGCCAGACTGACTAACAAGGACAGCTTGATTGACCTTCATTAGTCAGATGTTTTCCCAACTGTGCCCATAGCCAGACATTTTGATAATTTTAAAGATCTTTTAGTGATTTGCCCAAACTGTTGTCTCCTACTGTAGATGGTATAAATTAATGATTTATTTATTTTTTGGCAAGTCACAGTGATTGGTGATGGAACTGAGGATCCCGTACCACTAGAGGGCGCCGGACTGACGGACAAGGACAGTCTGATTGGTCTAAGTCAGATGTTTCCCCAGCCCCGCCCGGTCGCAGAGGTCAGACGCTGCCTCTCTGACAAAATCTACAGGTAACTATCAAGTGTTGGTCAGTTGCAGTACTGATGTAGCGCAAGTTGTGTGACACACATAATGCAGTCATCAAGTGAATTAAAGAGCAATCAGTGCTTAGAGAAAATTTAACGGTATTCATGTTTTGTTTGATTATTTGATTGGTCTTTTTTTAGTGATAGAAATACAGGTTTCAATATTTTTGTTGATTGTAGTTGTGTGCTTTACAGGCACATTATGAAATCATCAGTATTTTAAAATGATCGTATGCTGCATCTTGCCTAATGTGGAAGATATGCAATTATATATATACATTTGTGATGAGTAAAGTCAGTTCTGTGTACATTTATAGAGAGTCAGGTGCATGTTTTGATTACATTTTTAATTGTTAATGTTACGTTGACACAATCCCCGGCAGGCCACGGCAGCCCCGTTTTAGGCCACCGTGGTCAAAACGGGATGGATGTGAGGCAACATAGGGGAATGGCATGGGCAAGACTTATCGCTACTTGAATAATGAGGAAACTGGGCTGCCGTGGTGCGCTGGAAATGTGGTGTAAACGCAGAATAATCTATTGACTACCGGAACCAGATAGGTTGTGTACTAAGTCTATGTAGATTTCAAAATCTCACAGTTAACGGGTTTATCATTTTCTTCCAGTTTGACTGAGAGCGGCCAGACAGCGTTAGGCCCCGCCCTCCTCATCGCCATCTCCATGGCAGCGCAGCAGCCTGGGTCAGAGGTCATCATGTGCACGGACGGCATGGCCAACGTCGGTCTTGGAGCCCTGTCCGACATGGACAACGATGCCGTCTACGACCAGGCAGCAACCTTCTACGAAGAGGTTGCAAACTTTGCTAGGGATTCTGGGTAAGGATCAACACTTTGTGTGTATATAAACAGGGCTCGACACTACCACTTTACCTGATTACCCGGGCAAGTACAAAATTATACTGGGCATGTAGAATTTAATTAATGGTCTAGTTTGGTTGCCAGTTTGAGTAACTATATAATTGTTCAACTCAGAAGAGTAAAATCAAATTTCTTATGTGTTAAAGGGATAGTTTAGTTTTGGTAGAGAGGGCGCTGCACATCACAATTTTTTTGTGAGGTAATGAAAAACTGAGTGTCGAATTCGAGAGAAAATGCAATTTTAATGGCAGAATAAACTTTATTTGGTCGAAATCGACCCAGGAAAGGCTGAAATATCAACTAATGTATTTGATCTTATAATTATTTGGGGCCCAAATAATAAGACGGGTTTTTTCAAAAAATAAAAAAATGCTTGCACTTTTCCAAAAATTTTCAAAATCGTTCTTTAATAATTTTTTGATGATTTTTCTATCTAATCATTATTTGAATCAAACGTCACATGCATAATTTTGTATGGAAAATGGTTGAAAATGATGCCTTTTCGAGCATGGTGGAGTTATTGCTCTTAGTTTATAAGGTTACTATCCAGGTTTGGTTACTAAAGTTCAGCCTTACCAAAACAAAACTACCCCTTTAAACTCATTGAGAAGTACAGAACCAAATAGATTTTCTGTTGGGGCCAGTGCTATTTGAACATTTATGATTTTGCTTGCCTAAACAGGCGAGTACAGAAAAAAAAATTAGTCTACATGCTTGTCAATGAATGTTATTTGTGTTTGGTTAATTACCAAACTGCACATTAACTTTGATAATTTCAATCTTATCATGCTTGACATACATGTACAGTATACTAACATTATAATTAAGTATCCGTTCTGTTGATGTAAACAAGTTATGCATTCTATCAACTTCCAATGTTAGTTTTATATCTGTTTGCCTGTCTTTTACAGAGTCTGCGTGTCGGTCCTGACGCTAGAAGGAGAAGACTGCAGGGCCATTGAGCTAGGACAAGTAGCGGATAAGACAAGAAGACAGGTACAAATTTCTTAACAATTAATAATATTAAATGTATCAAAGTTTGCTTCAATGAACATAATAGCCAACTTTTCTTTCACATCCAAATTGTCTGTTTATTTTTGGATTAGTTTGTTTGTTTGTTTGTTTGTTTTTGGTGAATTCTATAATTTTTTCAAGTCATCATCCTTCATCGTCATCATCATTAACCATCATCCATCATTATCCTCATTATCACTAGCATCATTATTATCATCATTATCATCATCGCCATAATTATCATCAAGATCATCATCATCATCCTCATCATGATCATCATCATCATCGTCATCATCATTATCATCATCATCATCACCATCATCATCATCATCACCATCATCATCAAAAACAACATCATCATCATCATCAGTATAGTGTATGTTTTGAACTGAGAGTCAGTATTAATGGAATAAAGAATGTTTTGTGCTACATTTGCAACATTTTGAAACATAGATCACCATTGACAAGTCACTCCATTAGGAAAGGCATTGTGTTAATCATCATCATCATCATCATCATCACCATCATCTTCCTCATCATTACTTTTTTTTTTGAGAGGCACTACGTTAATTATCATTTTGATTGATTTGACTACTCTCCTCAGGTGAGCATTGTGAAGCCAGATGACCTCAACCAGCAGTTTACTGACATCCTGGCCGACCGTGTGCTGGCCACAAACGTCTCAGCAAAGATGGTGCTCCACAAAGGCCTGTGAGTATTTTTTGTTTTTGTATATAACTAACCAATGAAGCTTTGAATAACTGTCATTCTGACAAATACTTTTTATATAACTTTTTAGCATTATCTAAAGTGATGCTAAGCCAAACTTACACAGAGCTGACTTAACCAGATCAGGGTATGTTTCACAAAGATCTGTAGTTGAACCTAACTCCATGTTGGACTGAAATATTAAGGAAAGCCATTTGGAACCTTGTAACTCAAAATGTCAAAAAAGCAGCAAAGCAAAAATGTTATACTTTTCATAAGTGTTGCCTCAAGAACATGGAATATCCTTGGAACATTTGTAACATTTTGAGACACAGATAACTATGGATGAATCATTCCCGTAGGAAAGGCACTACGTTAATTATCATTTTGATCTCTGGAATCAAATTATTTGATTTGACGACTCTTCTCAGGTGAGCATTGTGATTTGTGAAGCCAGATGACCTGAACCAGCAGTTTGCGGATATCCTGGCTGACAGGGTGCTGGCCACAAACGTCTCAGCAAAGATGGTGCTGCACAAAGGCCTGTGAGTATTGTTTTACTTTTTTGCATAAAACTAACCAGTGAAGCTTTGAATAACTGTAATTCTGACAATTACATTTTATATAACTTTTTAGCATTATCTAAAGTGATGCTAAGCCAAACTCACAACAGACCTGACCAGGGGGTGTTTTACAAAGATCTGTAGTGGAACCTAACTCCATGTTGGACTGAAATATTATGGAAAGCCATTTGGAACCTTGTAACTCAAAATATCAAAAAGCAGCAAAGCAAAAATGTTAGACTTTTCATAAGTGTTGCCTCAAGAACATGGAATATCCTTGAAATTAGAACTAATGATGGTTTAGATCAATATTTTATGCCTTATAAAAAGGATTTTACACCAATTTTTTGAAGAAACTAATGGCTTTCCATACTTTTAAGTCCAAATTAAGAACTTTGTGAAACACCCCCTGGATTAGGGTGTATTGGGAGCCGGTCTGTAGCCAGTTGTAGCCAATAGACTGCTTCTGTAATGTATGCAAATAATATGCGTATGACGTTTTCAAGCTTAGCAATAGTAACTAGGTCAGGCAAGCTAAGTTTAACGGAGCTTGCCTGACCTTGTTACTATTGTTAAACTTGCCGACGGGGAGTCTGACGTCATACGCATATTATTTGCATACATTACCGAAGTGCTCTATTCAACATATTTGATTTTTCAAAATAAATAAAACATGAATCATATCTTTTTAATAATGGAGCAATTAAGTAAAACTTTTAATTTTGTAATGATTCATTCAGTGTCTATGTACAAAGATAGTGTCGTACGACAAAGTAATTATACATTCTTGCCAATGTTCAAACATGTTTTTAACCATGACAATGCATTGTATAAGCAAACATCCAATTTAATAAATGATAATCAATTGTTACTTTAAGCGTTCAGAAAAGGGTCCAATATACAATTTGTAATCTTGAGCGATGGCAAATTATTAAATGCACAAATCTGTTAAAATGTTATGGTTCTGATAGTCTTAGTTCCAAGACCTGATGTATGTTTACAGCTGTAGTATATATGCAAGCACTGTATCTGGTTTAATATGTGATAATTAATTGTTCAACTAACCATTCCAAAAGTGGTCCAATATACAGACAATTTTGAGCAATGACAAATAACTGCAACCACAAATCTGATAAATGTTATGGTACCGATAGTCTTAGATCTACGACCTGATGCATATTTACAGCGACATTGGTACAATGTACATATATATGCTAGTATCTAATTTAATAAGTGATAATTAACTGTTCACATAACCATTCGGACCAATATACATACATTCTTGAGCAATGACAAATAATTCAAACCACAAATCCAATAAAATATAATGGTAATGAAAAGTCTTAGTTCTCTGATATATTTTAACAGCAACATTACAATGTACAGTATGTATGTATGTATATAAGCAAGTATCTAACAAAAATATTTGTGATTTATATAATGCCTAACATGATCTAAGCACTTTCCATTATTATTACCCCGGTCATCAGACAACACACATATTCAATCAATGCATGGCATGAACTTTCTGCTCCCTTGGAAGCAACTAAAGTGATGTTAGCTTATCCATTGCTGCTTTCTACCCAGGTGTATAAGTGGGTACCGTGGTCAGGTGTTAATTAGCCTTAGTGCCATCATCAGAGGCAGCTTGGCTTGTATGCTCCCCGGGGAGTTGAGAAAGTATGCAATATCATTGTGTGGGTTTGATATGTACCTGATGACCATGGGTAATAATAAATTAGGTAATTATTTAAGCGCATTTGAACATTCTATATGGAAAATGCGCTATATAAATGCATTATTATTATTATAATTATTAAATGGTCCAATATATATACAATCTTGAGCGAGGACAAAAGATTAAAACCTCAAATCTGATAAAATGTAATTGTGCTGAAAGTCTTACTTTTCTTATATATTTTAACAGCAGCATTCCAATGTACATGTTTATAAGCAAGTACATGTAACTAATGATCATATTTGTGATTTGTATATTGCCTTATATTATTGGTAATCATCTCAAAGCACTTTACATTATTATTATTCCAGGGCTTGTTAGAAGAATTATCTTGAGCGATGACAAATGAATAAAACCACAAATCTGATCAAAATAGTCTTAGTTATAAGACATGATATATTTTAAAAGCAACGTGGTGGCGCTACAATGTAAATGTCATATGAAACAACATACAACCATGTTGATAAAACAAAATTAAAACACCAACACCCTTACAAAAGAATAGATAATCAGTTTCCTGACAAAAAGAAGACATGGAAATCATTGTTTAACCCGCCGAGGACTGGTCCCGAAATATTTCGGGCTTGAGTCTATGGAAAATGAGTGTTATACTAACAATCAATTCGTCCTCAACGGGTTAAATGTTGGTATATTTACATGATTGGAAGCAATATGCCATATAAGACTGTATACGTACATGTATAGGCTAATAGATGTTTAGATAATTATTTCAACCATCTGGATCGATAGTTAGTAAATAGGTCCAGAGGCCTATTGGAAATGCACATCATTGTATTGTTCAGGAACTGCATAGGAATAATGTACATGTACATCCTCTATAAATTAAAATAAGAATTAGCAAGAGAATATTTATTATGGTGTCGGTAACGAACCGTCAGAGATTAAAATTAACAGAGGAAATACACTGTCTGTACTCTTAGATTTAGAACTGTCAGTTTTAAAATGTCATAGAATACTGACATTTTCAACTATTGACATTTTTCCTCCTTTATAATGTTCTCATTATTTATCTATATCAAACACAAAATTTTGAAACTGTTCATATACAAGCATGATTTATTCTGACCAACAGTAAAATATAGTAACACATTCTATGACATGATATAGTGTAAGGTGGGATCATCTATATACATTGCATTTTAAGCATATCATACACAATTGATTTGTTCGGCGGCTATTAAAAAGCAATCATAATGTAATCAAGATAAGAAAGACACCACAATCAACATACATGACTTCATGTATGTGCAGAACAACATAATAATGAAGGGTAAGTGTTTAGGTTTTGAAATGATACAATATGTTTTACCATTACAGTACTTTGTGGTTCACAAGATATAATTTGTGGTTGAATACAAAAGATATGCCATTTGCATGTTATAAGTAATGTAACAAACATAACAAATTTGCCTAATGTGTGAATGACATCATACAATATCATTTTTATTGCAATATTTTTAAATGGAAATATTTTCATCATTTGTTGTAGTGATATATGTTATTCAGCGCGTTTTGGTTAAAATTAGAAATTGGAAGAAAATTTGTCTTATGGTGTCAGGGACAAAATGTCAGAGATTAAAATTAACAAAAGAAATACTCTTACATTTAGAACTGTCAGTGATAGAATGACATAGAATACTGACATTTTTAACTATTGACATTATTTCCTCCTTTATGATGTTCTCATTATTTTGTTAATATCAAACACACAATTTTGAAACTATGTCTATATACAAACATGATTTATTCTTACCAACAGGAGAATATAGTTACCACATCAATGACATGATATACTGTAGTGTATAGTGTATCATCTATATTCACATACATTGCATTTTAAGCATATCATACACAATTGATTTGTTCGACGGCTATTAAAAAGCAATTATAATGTAATCTAGATAAGAAAGACACCACAATCGACATACATGACTATGTGCAGAACAACATTATAATGAAGGGTAAGTGTTTAGGTTTTGAAATGATACAATGTTTTACCATCACAGTACTTTGTGGTTCATCAGATATAATTTGTGGTTGTAAAAAAGACATGCCATTTGCATGTTAAAAGTAATGTAACAAACATGACAAATTTGCCTAATGTGTGAATGACATCATACAATATCATTTTTATTGCAATATTCTTAAATGGAAATATTTTCATCATTTGTTGTAATGATATATCTTTGTCAATTTACATCAGTTACAGTGATGTAAACTTGATGCTGTATTTGATGAACGGAAATAATAAACACATACATGTGTAGTAAATTATCATAAAGCAAAACACTTTGATATTAAAGTTGAAACAAACTGTTATCAAAATACAGAATGATGTATCCAAAACCATTCTTCTAGCGCTTTTCATTGCAATGCCAGAATTCAGACATATAAGTTTGAAAAAGACATGGATGTAATATATACAAATCGCTACAGATGTTTTGTTTTTTTGTTAGAAAACAAAATGGATTATTTTCTAGCTGTAACACATTGGTATACCAATAAAAAAACTGCAAAGAACCAATTATGCATCCCACACCATGCATTGTAAAATAAGTACTTTCGTACATACTTTCTTACTATCCTTCATCACATTTGTCAAACAAGTTTAAAACTTTGATTAACAGAATAATGTAATTATTGAGGCACATTTCAGTCTTTGTCTTTTTATTTGAACTACGAGCAGAACTGAACACATGCATAGATGGTTCGATTCAATCATTCAAATATTTCTAGTCAGTTTTCTCTATCTTTGAAATTTCACCTAGCATTATCTTTTACAGAGTGCACCTGGAAAATATGTTTGTGTTGAAGGAAATAATATTAGTCAATCTAGATGCCATAATCAAGTATTAGTATTCTACTGCACTGTAATAATAACCTGGTGAAAATTAATAAACACAGTACTAACCGTAACTCATGCTATGATTTTTCTTTTAAAAATAGAAAATACTGCTGCTGTATAACTAGGACTTAAAATATGATTATAATATGTACCCAAACTGTGTTGATATGTACATGTTCATGATGTTTGAGACGAGTCCTGATTCAGTGCCGATGCTGGAGGCCGCCTTTTCAGCTCACTCATTTCACTATCTTCGTCAAGTTCACTTTTTTCACCACTACCTTCTGATGAATATTGTGTCTTCCTTTGCCTCCTTCTAGGTTGAATGTACTTGCAATACATCCAAATGAAAGTGACAACAAGCCCTATATTAACTAACATAGAGATAGCTAACGGAAAGGACAATTCCATGAGTAGGTTTTTTACCCCTGTGTCGGTAGCTGCAGGTGTAGTTGATAATTTTCCAGATGGCATGTGAGGTGCTTGGGAAGTTACGTTAGTCATTGTGAGGTTACCGCTGCTATCTAATTCGTAATATTCACATCTGACATCATTTTGATACTCCAAACAACAATTATAGTGAGTGGCAATATTTATTACCTGTTTCTGTGTATGCCACATGGTTCTTTCAAATCGATCATGAATTAAATTATTTCTAGTAACGGGGTATAATTCATAGCAATCAAAAATTGCACCTTTTCTCCCATAGACGGAGAAGGTGACCCATCGCCAATCTTTCACCTGTGGAGCAGTGTAGGCAAGAGAA
>JAUELG010144513.1:0-10166 GCA_031471515.1 Dendraster excentricus | reverse complement strand
AGCTCTTGATGTTGAATTTTGTATATATTCCTTTTAAATTTACCCTCCAGAGAGTACATAGAGTACGAATTCTGGCAGGTCTGTTTTCAATAATCCAGCAAAATAAACAATTCCGTGATTGAGCCTGTTTTATAAATCAATTAATCCACGGTATTTCTCGTGATCGTGGCAAATTGTAACCACACTCTCGATTATGCTAGCTGTGCGTGCAAAGCACAGCTAGCATAATCTCGCGTGCGGTTACAATGGCCACAATGCACACGAGACCGTGTATTAATTGTATAATTCATTCGGACTGCTGGTTAATTTTCCCTCTTCTTTCAATTTGGAGCAAGTCATTTTTCACACTCTAGACAAAAACATTCCAAGTCGAGACCAAGTAGCTGCATAATTTTCGAGACCGAAACCAAGATCAAGTGGTTAACAATCATGTAAGCGTGTGGGAATGGGGTGGGGGTAGTCATTGAACATTGTCGACACTTTCAAGGGGACGAGGCGGAGACCACAGTTTTTCGAACTTTTCGAGGTCGAGACCATGATGATCGGGACCACAGACATTTGGTCTCGAGAACAGTTATAGACAGTCATTTTATGGTCAAATAGGGGAGGGGTGAACCCTCAACCCCCTGGTACGCCTATGATCATAACATAATCATAAATACATGTAAAATTGCAATTGGTTTGAACGGGATTACTTATTCAGATTGCCGGTTTATTTTTCCTTTTCCTTCAATTTGGTGCAAGTCAATTTTGACACTCTGGACAAGAACAGTCAGTGTTCCCCCAAGCCTGAACGAAAGTTGGTTTTGTTAGTGGCACTTGATAGATAAGACTATAGGGCATATATCGACATGAACAAATCTTCAAAATATTTTGTAATGTAATGTTGAGAATTGTATTAAACGTGTACTATTACATTTTTTTTTTTTGGTACGCTATGTATATACAGTATGTTTATTCATTACGTCAGTGGTAAATAAATATTTCAAAGTTATTCTATCAACACTGCTTTAGGGATCATTTTCTAATGACTTCGTGTAAACGACTGTTGTGTTTTTATTTATCGAATTTCATTGCAATTATACGGTATTTAATCAATAATCGTGATTAACTGGTTTTATTCTTTTTTGAAGTTGAAGATGCACCACGTAATAGACTTTCGGCCGGAAAAATTGTAGGGATAGTCTTTGTAATTACTTTCTTTCTGGTTGGACTGGGCTTAGCATGCTTAGGCGGCCGCCGATTTTATCGCAAACGTCGAGGTGCGTACAATGCAAACATTATACTGTGTATTGAAACATATCGTGATTTTAGATTAGTCAATAAATTTGATATATGCTAATTGTAAAAGCTATTGAACTGCAACTAATTTCAAGCTCATTGCATAATAACCAGTGGGTTCTCAAGGTTAAGATTGTCATGCTGGTCATGCATGCATGAGATCTATGTCAGTGTGCTCATGTCATCTTTGAGCAACTTTTTATATTTCATTAAAACGGTTATTTCAATTTAGAAGGGGCAAGGGTTAAAAACAAAGTAGAACGAGGTGATTCACTGAACATCACAAATTGATTGTTTAATCCTTTGTGCCAGAAAATTATCGATGCTGACATCGAGTTTAGTTCTTAGTGATCGGAGATATGTAATACATTGGTAACATTCATCGACGTGTATCATTAATCACACATTCAATATGACTGTCCCTAATTTGAATATTAATGCATAATATTTTATTACCGAGTCTCTATTAAGCAATCAGTACAAGATTACTTATCTCAATCATCACTGTGAAGAGAATGTAGTAAGAGTTCTTCGGCTATCCGCAATCAAAAATGTCAATTGCATACTAGAACCAATGTTATGTATCCTTCAGATGCCACAGACACGGGAAACAAGAGAGAGAACGTTCTTCTAATGGAGCAGAAAGGTAAGTAATTTGACATATTAAAATAAAATGCAATTTCAATAGCTGTGTCCAGGATACGGCTGCTGTGAAGTCCACTTATAGATCTTAACCGAATGATACATACAATGATTATCAACACATATAATATTGAAAAGGCGTTGACCTTGAACGGATTGCCCATGCCGGGTTTATACATGGATGGTAACCCGGAATCGAGTAATTTGAATGCCAAACAGAATTATAGGTCGTGTCAAAGATGTTCGTTTGACCTAGCCATACCAGCCATATGGACATAACTTTATGTCAGAAACAATATTAGGTATATGATGCTTTTTACTTATCCTTGAGCACTATTTATTTTTAATTGTTTCCAGTTAAAGATTTTGTCCCTACTTTGAATATTAATGCATAACTATTGTATTACCGAGGTAAGATTCTCTATTAAGCAATCAGTACAAGTTTGATTACTTATCTCAATCATCACTGTGAAGAGAATGTAGTAAGAGTTCTTCGGCTATCCGCAATCAAGAATGTCAATTGCATACTAGAACCAATGTTATATATCCTTCAGATGCCACAGACACGGGAAACAAGAGAGACAACGTTCTTCTAATGGAGCAGAAAGGTAAGTAATTTGACACATTAAAATAAAATGCAATTTCAATAGCTGTGTCCAGGCTACGACTACTGTGAAGTCCAAATAGATCTTAACAGAATGATACAATTTGCACTGACAAATTTGTCAGACTAGAATTTGAGGAATATTGATAAATCATCCTTACAGGACGAACAAGCAAAACAAAGAATGGTGTTTCAAAAGAGATCAAGATTTATGAATAATATACGAAATCGTGTGAACAATTATTTTGGATGTATTTGTTTAACACAATAATGTTCCCTTATTGGCTAATTAGTTCCGTATGAAATAACTGTTTTAGTCTATATAATTTAGTTTACAGTGCATTGACAGATAAATCATGTAATCAGTTCGGAATTTGAATGTTCCACATTTCCATTGCTTCCTTAGATTGTGTATCTTTTTTTGATAAATTGAAACGTGCATACTACTGCTTTTTATCACAGCCGTCGAAGCTGAAATTACGAAACTGAGTAAACAGTTAAAAGATTATACCACTGGGTCACTGGGCACGAAAACACGAGAGTTCGACGACGCGACAATGCCTTCACAAACCAGACTGGGTTTAACTGGACCAACTGGCGCTGGAAAATCTTCGTTTGTTCGATCGGTGTACTACGCTGCAAATGGTAAAGCATGTTCGTTTCATGAATGAATGCACTGGCGTCCATAGCATATTTTTGCAAAGGGTTTGGTTGTCTGTAAGTAATTTCCGAGGGGTGTATGGCGAGGCCAAGACCGAGGCCAGTACAAAGTGGTGAAGGTTACCCCCCTCCCACCCCACCCCCCCCCCGCCCCCACCAAGCAGTAATTTGTCATTTATCTTGGACTCATTTGAAATACATGCACAGCTTATAGCTGTTCCAAGGGCAATCAATTTTCTGAGTAGATAATTAAATAAAACAAACAAAATAGGTACGCCTATTAACTAATGTATTCAACTGAAACTTCAAACTGTTTAGTATGTAAAAAATGCGTATAACTGTACTTAGTAACTGAGGAAACTAAGTGTTACCTACTCAGTCCTATCATGATCATATATTGGAACTAAGCTAGTGGATGTTTTAAAAATAAATACAAGCCCTGCTTGGCAGAGGTTTGCCCGACACAACAACAGGTGATGAATGCATGATGAGGCTAAATAGCATCATGTCTGTGTTAGAACCCATATGCTTGAAAATACACTAGCCTTTTAATAAGGTACGTACATGATAATACCTAATAAGATACAAAGTAAATCATAAATCATTTCGTACTTGTTAAATTAACAATGGTTCATATTATGTAATTTGGAACACTGTGCTAGGTTTTTTACTTACGTATTGTTTATATGGGATTTAAGTGTTTAAAAGGACACATTGCCACAATATCTTTAATGCACGTACCCGCTGGCTATATATGTATTTTCATATTTTGAATTAATAGGTCGGTTCATGGACATAGAGATTGCTAGTGCTTCCGCACATGGAGCTGTTACCACTACAAAGACACCCTACAATATTACAAACTCTATCGTCATTCATGACAACCGAGGCTTGGTAAACTTGGATCCCACTCACATAGGTGCAATTGTCTCTGACATTAGTAAGAAATTCCTTGTTTCTTTTGCTTGTGTATTTTGCTTTGCTTTTAAACATAGTTTCCTTCTTTTTAATTAGAAAAGGGAATTAATAACAAACAAAAGTCATAACACGAGGAGTGTCATTTAAGAACATGAACATCATGTTAATATATTGTAGCTTTTGTACTTTTGAACAGTGTGCCAGGTGAGTGGATTTACAGACACAAATTGTAGCTAAAAGGTCAATAATTTAACAAATCTTGAGGTTGTGTAATATACCGTGTTTATATAGGATAAATTTATTTTCAATGTTGATTCGAGATGATATCAGCTACATCATTATCATACATAAACAAACGTGTTTGTGTTAACATCTAATATTATATTCTATGAAAATGAAATAATACACGGCATTGAAACATATCTGTGTTTTGTGTTTGAAACAGCTGCTGAAAAGATACACTGTCCGGTTATTGTGTTCAGGTAAGTCTGCAATCATTGGAGTCGATCACGGGAGGATGGGATATGGGGGATTTTTTTTGTATATAAAGAGCAAATGTGAACAATAGCCCACCAGAATTTCAAATGAGCTCCGGAGGGCCAATCAATGGTTCACTGCAACTTAATTACCAAATGAGAGATTATCCATTTAAAACAAAAAGGGAACATATTTTAGGGTGGACATAACCCCTAACAAAATAATAATTATACATTGACTCACAATATATACATCTAAAACAAATTTCTGATTTCTGGGAAGTGTCTCTTGAATAAGTATAGCTTTGATGCACTGTTGATTTATGTCAATTAAGTATGTATTTTCTTTCGCAAAAATATCCCCCATTTGTCTATAAATCACAAAATATGGCTCAGAATATACTAATTGTGTGCATGCATACTTTTTATGACTCAATTGACTGGTTTGCAACACTGAACATTGAGACAGCCAAATTTGTATTGCTTTGTGTTTGGAATTCATTATGTATTTTCTGCTTTGTCGATATTAGTTTGTTTGTCTTTTCAATAGAATAAATCATTGACCATTATCCAACAACTTTGAACCAAGAAACAAATTGCCAATTACCCAAGTTTACCTTCGTTTTAATACACGAATATATGATTTGTTTGGTTCTTTTTTTTTTTAATATTCGTTTAACAAATGAATTGAGCAGACTAATTCAACAATTTGCAAGTATTATGGTAAGAGATTACAATTATCCTATGCAGTGGCGTAATGTGCCCAAACTTTTTTGGGGGCGCAACGAAATCTGCATCACATGATGCGTGATGCGGCGTAAAAACAAATTCGTTTTTTGGCAACCCAAGCCGCGAAGTGGGGAAAATTTGTGCCATATTAAACTTGTTTTTGTAATGTTTTACTTTAAATAATGCAATGTGATGCATGCTTGGGAATGAAATGTGACTTAACAGAAGTAAAATCTGAGTTTTCCTGTCTGAAGAAATAGTATTTTTTTCAATCACTGTCATCAAATTAGGAAGAAAAAAAACATGATTGAAAATCCCCACCAGTACGCTAGTGATCCTATGATGGTTTTGATGAGGAGGACATAACTGAATCTATGTTTTGAGAGAATATCGGTGTGTACCTCTTTCGGAAAATTTGAGAGATTGCAAAAATGACTATGTGACTGTGAAAATAATAATAATTATACACAAAATTTATTAGGCGCTTAATACGGATGCTACCAAACACATTTTTATTACCCTTTGGTCATCAGGTACAGGTTAAACCCACACAATTATCTTGCGCACCATCTCAACTCCCTGGGGAGCATACGAGCCCAGATACCACTGGGTGCTGAAGGTTAATTAACATCTGACCAAGTACTAGCATTACATTAATTTGGTAATGCCACCGTGAATAAAATAATATCAATCATCTTTTTCTTCACAGGGCGAACACAACAGGCAACGAGGGAATGGTTCCATTTGTTCCTGATCTTAACTGCCGCCTCCTCAAAATATTTGGTAAGTTCGAAGACTAAGACTAAAAAAGAAAAACAAATATTTATTGTGTTCGTAATCGAGTTCTCTCCACCCCGGATGAAGTATGCGCCCCTTTATTGAATACAAATTATCTGAAATGCATACATAACCACTTAACCAGAATTTGATATTTTTCTAAGAACATGCTTCGCTATTGATTATATTATTTCGTACAAAATCATAAAAAATAAGCAATAATTCGGTCTTCTGGCAATGAAAACGAATCAAGATTTTGTATGAACGATATGTCTGACTTTCGAAAAATAAGTATTAGCTGTTCATTGCGAAATTCGCAAGAGAGGAGACTGACATTTTCATTACTTAATACATTTAAAACGCATATCATGACCAATTAAGTAATTCCTATTACATAGGAGTGTGATGTTTATTCTTCTTTCAACAAATTGTTTGTGTTTAAAATACGGTAAACTTGTTTAATATGATTATTCTTCAGTAAAAATTTGAAGTTAATTTTAATTAAAAATCAAATGTATTGTATTTTCTTACGGACTTAAAATTACAATTTAAAGGAATCTAGTAACTGTTTGAGTTTAAGTTTGGATTTGATGTTTTATTACCCAAATAAAACTAACATCAATATAACGATCAAATGTCAATGCGCAACATAAATATTAAAGGGATAATTAGGTCCAGAAAATCGCATGCTAATCGTGTCTGTGTTGAGATATGCAAAAAGTAAAGTGATGGATGATTCATGCCATATGTATCGTTCTTATGCGATATGTTAAACGGATATGTGAAAATTTCGAGTCAAATGGACATTGCATGGCCGAGTAATGAGCAAAAATGCAAAGTGATATACACTAACTTACTGCACTCACTTTGTACACGGTTTCAAAACCTCAACGGATATCTTATTATCTGAATACTTCAATCGTACAAATATTAGTAAAGAAAGGGAAATTTTAGCAAACAAAACATGGTTGTATTGTTATTCCCAATCAGTAAGGTTAGAGGGAACCACTAGAACTCAAATTAGATTTTGAGTATTTTGACAATGTTATTCGGTCCCTTTAATGTACCCACAAAATGGCAATTGCTCAAAAAGATCGTGCTTAACATTCTAAGATATGTTATTAGAACAGTGGTAATCATGTTTCCAATGAAATGATAGTATTAGAGACAAAAGCAAATGAAAGCTTGTTATAAATGTTTTCCCATTTCCTCGTACCTCTTCTTCCTTCTCTTCCCCTAGTTTCTGTTAGAATAATTATCTGTATCATTTTGTAAAATATATTTTTTGTTAAAAATTAAAATAAATTGAGTGAATGAATGAATTAATTCTGTGAAATTTATTGTATTGTTTGCCTCCAAGGTGCCCGGCCAATGTTGGTTATGACACATAAAGACATGTTATCGGATGAAGAGTTGGATATCAAGAAAGACACTATGTTGAAGACAGGCGATTTTGTTCCTGAGCGCATTACATTCGTTAGAAACTTCATCAACAAAACAGCAGAACCCAGTAACATCGATCATCAGATGCAACGTCTGGAGTTCATGCACCTGCTTTTAAAATTGCTTGAAATTGCCGACAACAATATCATAAACATGTTGAACAAATCTCAAACCGAATTTGAGTCGAAAAAAGCCGATTAATCAGATAAAAAATAAACGGGATAAATGTTTTAGACCAGCCTACCTGGCATGATTGTGCATGCTATAGATGAACGTCTATGCGGTTGATTCAAATAAAGTTACGGGATCGCTTCAAAATATTTATATGAACAAATGAATCCGCCTTTCCAACTTTCGAGAAATACAGGTATCTTTGCTCAGTTGTGTACACATACCTTTGGGAGTATGAAATCTACAGTTTGAAGTTGATTGTGAAATTTTGCTTAAAATTGGGAATTTTATCATTGGTATTGTGAACTCAATTGTCAATTCAAGATGATTTAGCGCCATTTGAAACATATTTGCCCATTTATGTGATTTGCGTATATATGTCAACATTTTGTAACATTGTGACATTCGGTTATTGTAATACTGTTAAATGGAGGGTTGAGTATTGGTCAAACTTGCACAAAACGTGCACCATTACGGAACAAAGTAATAGTTATAACTTCACCATGCTCGAAAGGTAGACATAATTTTAAACCACCAAGTACAACCCATGTTATCATTCAAGAATAACCGTAAACGCGAGAGGGCGCTGTTTTTAAATATATCATTGATTTTAGCCTTTGGTCATACAAAATTGTACATTTAATGTTTTGATTCAATAGAAATATCATCAACGATTTTTTAAGACCATTTACATTGTTTTTACAGCAGTTCGCAGCATTTTTTAAATTTTAATATCGGAAAGTGATGGCCGGTGACTAACTTTTTTAACAAACTATATTTATGAATATTTCAGCCTCTTCTGAACCGATTTTGATCAAATAAATTTGATTTTGTCATTAAAATCGTATGTCCTTTCGAATTTGATGGTTAGTTATTCATTATCTCGCAAACAAATTTTAGGAGGCACTTCGGGACTTACCGATACTCAACCCTGCCTTTAAGATGTGTGACAAATAAGAAAAGGAAAACAAAATGACGTGCAAGATCAAAATATGTTGGATGTTTTATTTGCATAATACAAACAAATACAAGATAACTGATACTTAGTATGATAAAAACAACGACAATGAAGCATAACCCATGTTCCGTAAGCCCTGTAAATGAAATGCATTGTTCTATAATTACAAAAACCTCGGCAAAATGTTGATTGTCTATTTGTTATCACAAATCAGTGTAAAATCATATACTAATGTGATGTTATTGTCCCAGTGGTCCCCTTTCACGAGCGTTCGAATGTGTGTTTGTTTGTTTTTTGTTTGTTTTATTTCTGCATTTCTTTCAAAATTATACATAATCATTATTGTACAAAAGTAGATAAAATTACAAGTTATAATCTTACATAAAGAATAGTACTACAATAAGTATGAATTTGAAATTATAAGTAAAGCATATATAAACGCAGGAGACCGCCATCCTGAGCTTGTGAGCTTGAAATCGATGGCGGCCTCTTGAAAATACCTATTACATGTTGTTTGTTAGCCATAGCATTAGTAATCTTATTATAAATTTGTATTAAAGCTTGATCGGTGGAATAATTTTTTCTAAAGCCATATTGATTTGAATTTAATATATTGTGAGTGTTCAAAAAATAGAAATAGGACGATAATTACTAATTTCATGCTGATTACCCATTTTAAAAATGGGATTCACCTTAGTTTGCTATTTTGAATAAATCTGGAAAAACACCCTGCTGTAAAGATTGATTAAAGATATGAGTTAGTGGATCAACTATTACGTGAATGATTTGTTTTAAAAGTGATGTACTGATTCTATCATAACCTTAGCGTTTGACATACTTAAAGATTGAGTTATACTTATGATTTCATTGGGGACCTAAGAAAAGCGAATATTCGACCCGATTAGAAAGAAAGTCTGTATAATGAGTATTTATAGGGTTATCAATTTTATTTGCAAGTTGGGGGTCGATTCTTGTAAAAAATGAATTAAAACAGTGAACATAATTATTCGAATCTTCAAGTTTTAATCATCATTTATTGTAAGGTCATCTTATGGGTAAAACATCCTTTTTTGTGCTCATTACTTCTTTAGTAATTGTGCAACTGGCATATATATTACAACTTACTTGTTTCAATTAATTTGAAAAGTGTAATTTACGTGATGTTCGAATTATTTTCGTTAATTTATTACGATATTTTTTGTAAGTTTCAAAATGTATATCAGTAGGTTTCCTTAAGTTTAATTTATACAAGCGATTTCTTGTTCGTATTGATTTAAGTTTACCTTTTGTTATCCAGAGGTTATTCGGTTTATTACGTTTGCGTTTATTTTTAACTAAAGGAATAGTTAATATGTGATGGAACATATCGAAAAGATACACTTCTTGACCGAGGCCGAAATTGAGATAATAGTATGGTCATTTTCTCCTATTCTTCTTCTTTAATTTGATACCTAACATGGAACATAATAATGTTTTATCGCAGAGATAAATGTGTTTTAATGAGACG
>JAUELG010144407.1:0-10167 GCA_031471515.1 Dendraster excentricus | reverse complement strand
ATGGTGGGCGACACGCCATATATTTGATTTAATTTCGAAACGTTTCCCACATGTTAGCAAAAATCATTTATTATTAAATTTTCCTTTCATCAACATTGAGATTTATATCTAAAAAATTATTATCCAGGTGTTCTAATCTGTAAGAAAACACATACTTTGTGGCGCAGAGGGTAGCATTCAACTGCAAATAAACATGGCAGCTTATATGTCAGTAAAAAGCCACAAACTTCAACTAGACACAAATACGGCTGTTTACCCCGCTATGTTCTCGTCTTTTAAAATCTATATCACAGTTATCTAAAAAATATAAATATGGTGACATTTCAAGCTCATTTGCCGAAGATCTGTTTTTAGCATGAATTTATAATAACTTGAAAAGTTTTTACCCAAAATTAATGATACATTGAGGAAGTATTCCTTGTCTGTAGATGAACAGATTATTGATGGGATTTAGATGTAACCCTATTGGAGACCAAAATACGTACATTTTATATGCAAATTGTTCATTTCTGATTTTTTCCAAAATTGCCTTTTGACTATACAGTATAGCTGGATAATGTAAAAAGCCATCTTCAATTTGTTTTTTTTAGCATCATAGAATATATCTTCAACATGTAAATTGTATATGCCTCTATACTTCTGAGGTGTTGAATGGCGGTCTTAATGTCTACAATTTTATTTTATCTGTATCATTGTTGTTTAAACTGTTAATTTAAGTCAGTCTTTAATTCACTTTTGTTGGACTTCCCATATTATAAGCTCTCCTGAAATGTATGGGCTGTATGAATGATTAGAAAGATCATCCCGATATTAAAGTATTATTATGCAACTGACCTGGCTTTGCAACACTAATCATTTGAAGGATGCAACATTGCATACACAACATTAGGTAACTCAACTTCCTGCTCCTTCAAGATTGGGCAATAAGAACTTATTGAACGCCCCTCGTATAGTGTGAAAAATGTCAAATAATACCCCCTCGTGACCTACAAAACCATGCCACTGATTTTAAAACTAAGTATGCCATAAGGTCGCAAATAAAAGAAAAATTAAAGGAAACAAAGACACATGCTTTACGCATGAATCAATGTATTACATGAACAAAAGTGTTGTTTTATGGATGGTTAGTTTATGATGTAGGATTTAATTACCAGGCACATTCTATTAACATGTCAAGAGTCAATTGTCATGTGATGTTCATTCCGTCGGGTACCCGCGCCTTATGATGATGAAGCCCTTTCTGATTGGCAGTGTCGTGTAGACAACATGCAGTAGAGGGGACCACACCCTCACTGGTGGTTGGTTGGTCTTTGATGAAGACTCACTTGGTGTACATTTTTTAAAACATCACTTTTTTGGATATGCAAATGCAACAAAGGAAAAGTAGTGAGCCCAGGTCATACCTTTACACACAAATATGTAGGGCAATAGCAAAACATATAATCATAATACATTATAACATGAATACAACAACGAGATCACACAACCTATACTAAGAACAAAAACCAATCTCGTCGGGAAAGACGATGTTACTCAAATTATTGTCCCCTACCGTCCAATCCCTCGCTCTAGTGGCCCACCTGATACGTCTCGGGCGATTGACACGGGGTATGAAAATCTTCCAAAAGGCGCTAAATCCACTTTCCATAGAAAATAAGTTATCGATATATTTACATGTGTAATCTACGTACCTATCAAGGAATCGACATTTTATGACAAAAAACTCACTCAAAATCAAAATGATAGAAAGTTCATTGTCATATTCCTACAGGCACGTGTACAAAATGGGACACAGAAATCTGTTTTACTCGAAAGTGAACAAGTGAATTTAGCGCCTTTTGGTTGGAAACACATCAACTGCGGGCATGAATAATGTAGGAGCACAAACGTATTTGTGTCATATTCTTTGAGATTCTCCTATTAATTATGTCGCTCTAATGAGCTGCCAAAGTTTTTGTAATGTAGATTCGAATCATGTCATAAGAGTCTGCGCGTGGTCTTTCTACCTGTGCAAAGTCTTATTCGCTTGTCAGAAGTGTGTGTTCCCTTTTAGCGTGTATACACGATGTACATTGTTTGACGGCATACCCTATAGCGTTTAACAAGCTGAGCCACCGAAACATCCTCCTCCCTCATGGCGACGAATTTTCGGCGTTACACCTTAGATAACCCGGATGTCATAACCATGGTGTTTGCATGAGGGACACACGTGAGCGTGAATGAGACATTGAACAATGTGCACCATTAATCCACACGAAACCTTCTGTAGTTGGTTGGAAGGATTCGAGTATCCCTTTTCCTTGTATTTTAGGGTAATTGGTTTATTAATTATGTGCAATGATTTATGATAGATCAGCTAAAAAATCATAAACCAAACATCCAACGAATTTCACCATGTTGCAATACTTATGGCACGATCCTGCAGGCTAAAATGATTACAATTACAAGAAGATGGCTCTTGAGGTTTCATTATTCTCAACAGAACACGTTTTATTCCTTTTGCCGCGTTATCTTATACAGGCCCTGCATCATCACCATTAATCCACACTGAACCGTCTGTAGTTGGCTGGAAGGATTCAAGCATCCAGTTCCCATGCAACTTCTCTGGAGCCCCCTACTCGGTATACTGGCACAAGTTGAACGAGACCGATCCGAATGGCAAGATTCTCAAAGCTAATCTTTGGCTGGGCGAAATCAGTTCATTTGATGACCGTTTTGAGATGAGCGAAGATTTTACCCTTTATATTCGCCATCTTGTCGTAGCTGACGAAGCGCGATATGTCTGCCAAGTCGCGCTAGAAGATAAAAGCGACCTTGAAAGTTTCACAGACTTGAAGATCTATGGTGAGTTCTGAAATTGTGATACTTATAATTTATGTTTTAATCACATTTAATGTCAAATCAAATAGCAATAATGAGATATGTTTCAGATGTTTTCTACACTAGGGCAGCAAGATTTGTGGCTGTTCTCATATCTTAACTTTTTTTAGTGGCTGAGGTATTGCTTTCGAAAATCATAAAGAAGTGTATTCACCTATGTTTAAATTACCGAACAGTCATGATTTTGATTTGGCCGGAATACAACCCCACATAATTAGGCGATTTTGTTCGTGTGTTTGCACAAATGTGATATAAGTGGGCTAGAATATTCGTAGGGTCTGACGCCCTCGGCGTTTAATGTTTATACTGTCATGCTCTCATGCTTCTTCTATTCCTGCAGCGTCTGGAAAACCCATAATTTATCAATGCGAAGACCATACAGACTGCAAATACAAGGGACCCGGCTCATCAGCTTTCACACTGGACTGTGCAGTGAGCGGCTTCAAGCCCAATCTTACAGCTCTGATATGGACCACTGCTGATCGACCGGAACTAGCGTCGGTCAAGGATGTCCAGCGTCATCTTCCAGATGGGACTTGGGAGAGGGTGGTGACCATCAGTGCGAATGCCAAAGAAACAGAGCAGGATTTCATCTGCACGGCAAAAGGTGTTGCAGTGAATGACACAGCCTTCACCAGGGTTAAGGTCCTCCCGTTGCAAGGTAGGTCTTGGGGGTCTTAATTTTCATTGATAAATAAATATTATCCAGATGAGGGCTATAGACGTGCTGACCTTCAAGGCTAGGCACTGGAGTGCCTTTTCAAGCAGATCTTTAAAATCTTGCAGCAGCCGTCGTTAGCATGGTTAAATTCAAAAGCAATACTCATTTCCTCCATCAAGTTTTCATCATGCATATACCATACAATTGTACTTGTATACATGATGTCAATTATTTTGATAATGTTCGAATGACAGAATGGATTTTCATTGTCAATAATAATCAAATTAATATTTACAATTAAAAAATAGATACATAGTTTACATTAAAAAAGTTACATATTTAAATGAATAATAACAGGAACAAATTGACAAAAGTGGCTAACAAAATAACACATTGCTTGTCGAGGTTAACCCCGATAATGATAAATTACACAGAAGGAAAACACTTTCACTTGAATTTAATTAATCAAACTACGTATACGCGTTGAAATGTAATGTATAATCAAAACATAAGCTGAATTATTTGTCAACAATTACTGTTATTCTATCCACAGTACACGCTCCAAAGGTATTCTGTAAATGATAGGCGCAGTCTTTCCCGTTTCACATCGGCAGATCGTTCTACATATATGGCCATAAAATGATAGTGTTTATTTTATTTGTATACCACTTGTATAACATGATAACATATATCTTTATTTCGGTTTACGGATGAGCAAAATATACAAATAACTAGACATTAAATTCGTCACATTGACGAATTAGGTAATACTGAAATACTGATATTTCGCTATGTTGATATTGACTTCTTTACCGAAAATGTACTGATTTCAGAACATGTTTTGATATTTGTTTAGAGCATAACCTCAGCTACCACAAATCGAAATTTGACAGATAAATGATAGAAAATAAGCAAGATATGGTCGATAGTCCGATTAAAATTCGCAATTTCTAGTTTACCCTTAATATGATGATGTTATCGTATTAACTTGGCATAAATGAGGTATGAACTCGTATCTACAACTCATAATCTACCCGAATATCAAAAGAAAATTGGGTGTTTGTGGACTTAAAGAAAAGTTATAGCCGAAATGAAAAAGGTATAATTTTACCATATTTTGACAATTTGCGTGCACGCATATTTTTACTTCAACGAGCATATTCCATCTAATTATGACTCAACACGTACTGACACGTATTGATAAAATGTATTGAATAATGTACCACGAAGGCAAAACCTGTGAAAAATAATATGTTTCTTATTAGTTTGCGTTACGCGCGAAAATACGGGGGGCAGACTAATAACAATTGTATAGAGACACGCTATTGTGCTAAAATGAATATTTTTGGATAATGGTGACCACATTTCTTTTACAGCATACTCACAGCTACAACATATTAAAAGCTGGGAGAAAATCCATGGAAAATAAGCGAGATATGGTCAAAAGTCTGTAGTGATTGATTTAAAAATTAAAATATGTTAAAATTCGCATCTTCACCTTTAACCGTCACTATGATCACTTTATAACGTTTACTCGACATAAATGAGGTATGAATTCGTATCTACAACTCATAATCTATCTTATAATGAAAAGAAAATTGGGTGTTTAAGGACTATAAAAAAAAGTAATGGCCAAATAAAAAATTTATGTTTTTACCATATTTTGGCAATTTGCGTGCGCGCGTAATTTTCACTTTGACGCACGCGTACTCCGTAATTATGAGTTTACATTTACTCAAATTGATAGGGTGCCTTGAGGAATGTATAAGGATTGCAAAACATATGAAAACATGCAAATTTTCTAATTTATTAGCATTACGCGCGCAAAAAGGTGCGCGCTGACGCGCACGCGCGGAAAATTTTGAAACGCTTAAAATTGTCTGAAACATATAGTAAATTACTGAAATAAGGGTTTTGGACATTTTTTTCATTTGACGCGCGCGTTTTCGAGTGTAAGCGCATGCCCATGAGCTTAAACGATGACGACTGAACTTATCGATAATGATGCGAAATTTGAAATGATATTGACGATGCATGACGGAGATATGATGATTATTAATATTTCACAAAATGGCGTCCTGATGACGTCACAGTGATCTGACGACAGTAAAATGAGTCAGGTCCACAACTTCAGATTATGATCTATCGATATGAAATTTCATTAAGATTGATTCATCTGATCTTGAGATCTGCGACGAAACAAAATCGGAAGAATAATGAATAGAAATTCGAACAAAATCAAGAGGTGATACGTATTACATACGCATCACCTAATAACAATAACGAGATATGATCAGATATATGGGTGAAGCATGATAATTGCACCACCATTGTAGTGCACATTTTGCTCCCTATAGCGAACAGATATCTATTGTGCAGGAAATCTATCCTATTCACTTTGTACATATTGGAAAGGAGCTAAATATACATTGTTTGGATAAATCAAAGTGCTATCACTGTCTTTACAATCGTCTTCATACACATGCAACGGACATTTTGACTTTCTGTTAAATTTATATGAAGAGCTTATTTGCAAAAGGGGTTAGATCCACTTATTCAACTTTGGAGTAAAGCAGGTTTATTTGTCAAACTTTGTACACATGCCTATTGGAATATGAAAATTGGAATGTCCATATTTTGACTTTGAGTGGATAAATTGTCCTAAAAATTGGATTCGACATAGTTCATTAGCATATTAGTGTACTGATATCACTAACTCAATTTTTATGGAAAATGGATCTAACCCCTTTGCAACTAAGTTCTTCATATGTAAGGTCAAATACGGTCATATGGAATATATATAATTATTTGTATTTATCATTAATAGATGCTCCGACCAAGAAGAGTCTGCCTGCTTGGGGGATTGCAGTAATTGTTATTGTTGTCTTGATCGTACCAATATTTCTAATTGGAGGATATTTCTTCTGGAAATCACGCAAGAAAAGAGGTATGTTCGTAATGAGATGTCTAGCATTTATTCTGTATGTACACAATCATGTATATGAATAAACAAGAACGATGACAAATTATGAGGGAACTAAGACTATAGCAAATTTGTTAACTGAATTAAATAAAGTCCATTCTAACAACAAGCTACCCACAAATTATGTAATTCCAAGGGCTCATCACCAAACTAAAGTATGTGTTAATTGGTCTGCATAAGAAGTCAAGTCTGTTGCTAGACTTGCCAGTGCTCCTGTCATGTTCCGTATGGTGTGGTGATTAACTGCCTCGTTCATGAATTACACAACCATTTGAAAAGGTTGGATAGCTATTAAATATCAACAACACTTTACCCACATAATATAACCCTATGCTGTTCTTTGAGTGGTACTCGCATTTAATGGTTGAGCCATATAATTGGGCCACTATATTTGGGCCCTAAAAACCAATCCCTGAAATTATTGGTATGAGGCATAGAGCATTTCCTCATGTTAAACCAAGCTCTGTGGTGTGTCATAGAGCAGTTGTGCATGTCGAACCAACCTCGGTTGTGTGCCATAGTATTGGTATGTTTTCATTTCATTTGTGCCAGAATTAATATAATTAAACAATCGTATTGTCACGAGTTACGTATTCAAGAGTGCATCCTAATGTGAGTAAGTTGTTGATTAAAATAACATAAGTGTTTGGCTTCCCACCTTTGTTCCAAGTATCCTTTTCCATGATACCATGGAGACATTTTCCGCACCTTCCAGGAAGGGACGTTGATACGAGACTGTAATAACAAAGAGACGCGTTACAAGGCACACATATTATAGAAGAGGGGCAGGGTTGTGATAAAAGTTTAAATGTTCGCACAGCTTGACTGCACTCCCTACTTCTGATGGCGGACAATTTAACAATTTGACAGTTAACAATCATATATAGCACTCCCTTTATTATACATGTAATGTAGACCTTTTCATGTATACAAACTACCAACAGTTTTTTCCAGGACACAGTTAGGTTTAGGACATTCATTTCCGGAACTATCATTTCCTCTTCCCCTTTCTATACAAGGTGTCATACCGTAAGCCAACTGATGTTTTTTTTTTATTTTTTTTTATTTGATAGCAATCAGTCTAGAGAGTCTATTATGCCAATTTCTTTTACTGTGTTATTATTTACTATTTTGTTACTGAGTGTTTGATAACTCCATTTATATATTAACAGTATTACAAGCAGATGAAACTGACATAGCATTACCTGCTGCTGAACCTCTCGTAAACGAGCCTACCGAGGATCCCGAAGACATAGAGATACGAGAACTTCGAGGAAAGATACGCAATTACAAACCAGGAGATGCTATGGGTGAACGTATTACGGCTGATGTCTCAGCGGTTAACATCAACTTGTTCGGCTTAATGGGAGTCGGCAAGTCTTCGTTCTTCAACTCTTTGAGTTTTGCTGTAAAAGGTTTATATACGTCATACATAAAACAAAATAAATTTCCGCAGCTTCGGCGTTATATTTTAAAAAGTGGCGGCTTTCATTAAAATGGGTTCGATATAAAAGTGTAATGTCAATATAAAGCAAGGACATGTACATTGTATAGATTAATTTCTGCTACACATTTTCTGCTTCGTTATTCATGTCATTTATTCTGGACATGTTTGTATTGTTCAGTGACATCTAATTGAAAAACGAATTTCTTTATTCTTAAAGCCAAAAATGTGGTCTTGAGAAAACCTTGGACATCAATCTGATATTGCCCCAAATAATTTATTACGACGGATGAAATGAGTAAAAGTGAGTTAATGATGCAAAATCTATTTCAAAATCTAACACCATAGTAACATACAACAATCCAAGAAAAGTTGCATGCGTATCGCTCCGCCCGGGTTGAATACCTGTAGCTATTTGATCACATTCGCGTGCGGTGTGGTTTGCAAATGATGCATGCGAACGAATTGAATGTTGATATTGGACTTTCGTACAGTTCATTGCTCAAATATTATATCTCAAAGCAGCTTTTGTCTTATGTTTTACAATAGCAGGTTTGTAGAGATAAAGATATTTCTTCACATTGTCGAAGATAAAAGCATTTTGTTTTGAGTTCGCTGTCTGATGTTTTCGCATACTGATTTTTGGCTTTGGAATACCTGTAAAAACACATAACGAAACTGCAAAATTCCATGATTAAATTATACTATTTTAATGTTATCATAACTAGTGGTTTATCCATCTCTTCCAGGAACGTATGATGTCATTTCGCCAGAAGGATCGGAAGAGTCTAGCGGAGCAAAGACAGGAGAACGCATTCAGCACCACTTGACTGATCACATCAAGCTTAACGACAACCGGGGAATGAAGAACTTTGACATATCACATACGGGCGAAGTCAAGGCACAAGTTGGTTAGTTTCCTTAAGAATTCTCTATTTTCTCGATTTAGTGAAATAAATGCCCCCTAAAAGTTAATAAGCATTTAAACATACATAAACAACAAAACAAAGAAGCACCCTAATTTAAACGTTTGGTCTTGAGCAAAATGATAATAATGCGAAACTCCAAAAAGAACCCGAGGATTATAAAGCAATGCATTCAGAACAGCCTTTGCGAATTGAAAGTCCCCTAAAAGCAAAACTACAATCAGGGAAACATCAGAGAGGGCAGTGATTAACACCATTCCACTGTAATTGTGCTTTACTTCATTTACAAATAATCTCAAATTAAGCATAAGGAAAAAACAAATTGTGATAGTCATATATCGCACTTTCCCACGGCCAACATGAGTCAGGTCCGCGAATTGGCTACGTTTTAAATATCATGCTTATAATTACAGTATCTTCATGTGTGCTCAATTTCACGCTTATATACTAAAGTGCACACTCTCTCAGCTAATCTGCTTCTTTATATATTATTCATGTTTTAGATTTTTATCCATGACATACCTTTCCAAATGTCGCCTTCACAATACCTCAATAAGAATAAGCACACTATTGTTGTAATATTATTCTAAATCCGTCAAACTATTTTATTGAGATATATCGTTTGATGGAGACACGCATTCGTTTTTTATCCGTAGAATCCAAATTACAGGGCTATTTGATCTGCTTTTTATCTGTTTGTGTTACATTCATCCCCATCCGTTAAAATGTTTTCCTAAATAGGGAAAGTCCTGAATTGGGGAGGGAGGGTTCTGAGCAATTCTTATAATATCATTATAAAGCGCATCTATATGATGATCAATCAAACTTGGCGCTCAATAAAACGAGTTTATTATATTATTATCATGTTTAGGGGATAGTTGGGTTCTGGTAAAGAGAGTACAGTTTCGGTCAACTGAATGATTGTAACGAAAACTGCACCGTTACATTGCAAACTAAGAGTTATAACTCAACCATACCTGAAAGGAATTCAGTGTTACTAAGTTAAAACCCCTTTATCATTCAAACAGAACCGTTTAAACTCAAGATAGCGCTCTCTCAAAATTAATTGGTTTAAACCATTCTAAATAAAGTATCATGCCTGTGAAGGTTAGTAAACATAGTGATTAGATAATAAACAACTTTTAAACAACTTCTTTTGAAATTTTTTGAAAAGAGGAAGCATTTATTCAACATTAGTAACGTTTAGTCCCAAATTATCTCGTATTTGTGGGGCCCCACATTAATGAAAAATGGTTACGTTTATGGATATTTC
>JAUELG010144296.1:0-10167 GCA_031471515.1 Dendraster excentricus | reverse complement strand
CGCCCCCTTCGCGGCCGCGATCTGGGGGGGGGGGGCCAAAATAGCACCCCCCCCCCACCTATGCATTTTCAAAATAGCCCGGGCTATATAGGGTTAAGTCAGGTGATTGGCTTATTAAGCCCTAATATTTCAATGTCTGCATGCTGAGAAAAGTGTTCTAAAGAGATGAGTACGAGCAATATACTGTATGTGTGTGTGTCATGGAATAAAAATGTTTCATTCAATTTTTGGGGGCAACTTTTCATATCAAGCTTGTTTGTATTAAAGCAGCATTCTATTTCTAAAAATTAAACCTAGAACTCTATGACAAATACACATTCTTTTCGGCATTGCAGGGGTCTAAATCATCCTGAGCTCCCTGTATTTTTTCGCTGAGTTGTGTATGTATGTTTACTTTAAAGAAATAAATCCCAATGGCAACATGCTAAATGCAGCTATTGGGATTTATGTTTTCGTGTGCACATAAATGTCCATTCATTTTTTTAGGCTTAGCGAAAAAAATTTCCACTTTTACGGTAGTACAAATTCAAAAGTAATGAAAAGAAAGTAATTTCTCTAATCCCGTTTTAGAACATAAGGAAATGAATGCGCAATCTGCATTTTCTATTTGATTGTACTGTGAAGAATGGATGCCATTAAAGAGCCATCTTCTTACACCTCAGATTGTTATTCGATACTGTTTGTTTTTGTGACTGTTGGCATTTCTCTTTGAGTACTTGGACCAATAAATGTGCTGCTTTACCACTTAAATTATCAATTATTGAAACGCGCACACAAACACACAGAGAAACATATATGTAAGTGCTGGCAATCAAGGACATACAATAAAGTACTAAGTATGCAAACGGTGGTGCATATGAAAGTTAACCGTGGGCGTATGGGGTGCATGTTTTTCCCCCACATTTTAGATGTACCCACATGAATGGTGGGAGGGCAGATGTTGACAGCAAACTGTTTGAATGTACGTAGGTTGAAAGACCTGGCCCTCGGTTGCTGGCATTTACATGTGTATGCATGTACCCATAACACTCACCTTTTGTTTTAACACATGTTACACAAACACATACCAGACGACAGTCACACGCACACATACCCACCCACAAATATGCATGCATCATACTACAATTTTTTGTGGTCAGGGTGATTGGGGAGGGGGAGGGCATCTCCTACATGTTTGTATTTCTTTGTTTTTCAAAATGTCATCTAATGATTTCTTTTCATAAACACTCACCTTTTGTTTTCACACAAGTAACACAAACGCACATCAGATGACAGTCACACACACACTTACTCACACACATGCATGATCATAGTACAAATTTTCATTGTCAGACTGATTGGGGAGGGGGGGGGGCATTCCCTATAGATGTATTTCTTTGTTTCAGAATGTCATCTAACAATTTTTTGTTTCCATATTATAGTTACATGTACGCCCAGCTTTTTTTTTTTATTATGATAGAAGGAGAAGTTACCTTTAAAATGTATTTTAGTGATACACAGAATAGTATTTAAGGTACCGTTGAGTATTGGTAGGGTTAGGGTTATGTGAAATGCCCCCAGATAACAAAAACTGAATGTCAAATTCGAAAGAACATACAATTTTAATGACAGAATAAACTTTATTTTATTAAAATTGGTTCAGAAATGGCTGAAAATCCATAAATATATTTATATTCCATATGTTCTTCACCAGCAATCACCGGGCAATATTTTAGACTTGTTAGAAAAAAATTAAAAGGTGCTCGAAGACCATTTTGAAACAAATCTGAATAGGTTTTTTTTTAATTCCTTGATGAAATCTCTATTGAATCAACTTTCTAACAAACATTAAATGCACAATTTCAAATTTTTTTAAAAAAGATAAAAGATAAATGATTTTTATTAAATAATGCCATCTACATTTGCAACAGCATTTAAAAAATATGATAACAGGCATTGTACTTAGTCGTTTATAATTATGTATACTTTTCGTGCATAGTGAAGTTTCTATTACTATTACTTTGTTCCGTAATGGTGCATATTTTGCTTACTAAACTGATGTTATACCAGTACTGAACTACTGTAAAAGTGGAAATTTTTGCGCATTTTGTGCGCAACCGGTAAGGCGCAAAAATAGAATTGCACGAATATTATGTTAAGATGCGCATATTTACGTGTGCACAGGTGATGTCTGCAAAATTAAAAATAAGCGAAATTCATTTTTTTTAGGCAGACCGTGAAAAACTAATCACGCAAGAATTTCCACTTTTACAGTATCCCTTTAATCAGGAAGCAAACCAACCAAACTTGGTCAAAGTCATATGACCAAAGTCAATTAGTATTAATCATACACCCAGCCCAAGTATTGTGTGACCATGACCCCATTAGCAGAAAGAGATGCAATCAATTGTAAGTCAGGTCATGTGTTCTAGATGTGCAAATCTAATCGGTTGAAGCATGCTCATTTCCTGACTTATGACTAATTGTAACTTATGATCGATTGTACATCTTATCTGCAATGGGTCCCTATTCTGGTCTAAGACCAGGGGAGTTTTTCATGACGATATGACGACAGACTAAATAGTCCATCTTAGTCATGGCAACATGGTCAGTAACGAACCAGATTAATTTGATGATGTCTGAGATTGAATGTAGTCTGTGGTATTGGATTTGAAGCTTTCCTGATGAGTTGCGTCAATAACATTATTTGTAAGTTTATTCCAATTGCGGCATGTCCGAGGAATGTAGGACTATTTGAGGATATCAGTTCTACAAAATGTCTGGGCAAGTCGGTGATCATTGCCAGTAGTACTATGGCATCCGTGTGTTACTGCTGGAGCTAGACATAGCGGTATTACTTCATGAGTGTATTAAGTCTAGCCACTTCTCGTCGAGTTTCCAAGTGATCCAATTGAAGGTCAGTAATCAATTGTGAAACCTTGCCACTCTGCGCTGGACCATGTCCAGCTGGCTGATGTATTTCACCTCATAGGGATCCCATACACAGGCTGCATACTCGCTGACGTCTAACTAGTGCCTTATACACAGTGCTCTTGATTACCTGGAGCATCCTCTGAGGTTGCCTCGTAGCATGCCAAGGATCTGGTTTGCTTTCTTGGTTATGTGGTTGTAATGATGATCCCATTTACATTTATGAGACACATAAACACGCAGGTACTAATGATATCCTAAGTTGAACTTAACACTATGTTCGACTTAAAATGTATATGGAAAGCAATGGGTAGCCTTTGGTTTCAAGTACTTGTGTCTGGATTTATCAAAAACAGTCAAGTCTCTGCATTCTCCAAACTGAGAAAATGCTGCCAAAAATGCTGCTGATTGTCAAAATCTCCATTGCTCATTACGTAAAAATAGACATAACTTTGTCAGTATTTGACAAATTTTCATATATTGCGTATCAAATAAAGAAAATGATCCGGGGAATGATACTATTTACAAACTTTCAATTTCCAGTTTGGGGTCCATTTGACCGATTTTGATCGATCCTGCCACATATTCAAATGTAAAAATGCAATCATTTTATACTTTATGAATAATAGCTGAAGATCATGAAATCTCTTTAATAAGATAAAGAATATTAATGATTTCAAACAACATTTTTATTAATTTTAAAAGGACTTTTGAAATGTAATTAAGATGCATTAAAGTTTATTCTGTATTATTTTGTTAAGCGCCTAGAGATAATTTTATATTAGGCGCTGTATAAATTGAATATATTATTATTATTATTTTCACAGAAATTAAAGGCTTTGCATATTTTTAAAGTCCAACTTAGTGTTAGGTCAACTAATTATCTTTGTAAAACACCCCAGGTAACATAAAGATTTAAGATTAATTGTATGACATTCAATTGATATGCCATGGTACTGATCATGAATCTTTATGTCACTGCGAACTGAATAAGTGAACCAACTCAATACCATCTACATGTAAAAAGGGTATGGATTAGTAATACGATTACATGCCCAAGGTACTCAGAAAGTTAATCTCCCTGAAATCAACATATATTGTGTACATTCTTGTGAGTAATGAATATAATAAGTGTATTAAAATGTATGTTTATTTTAGAAAATATGTACCTGGATGTTTTGCACACAATTACTTTTACACATTTTGTCATAGAAACAACAATACAGTGGAACCTCATTATTTAACAAGGTCGGATATAACAAAATCCTCTTATAATGAGGTAATTTTGCTGGTCCCAGCTCTAAAATATTTCTTTGTTTTTTTACCCTGATATAACGAGAAACCTGATTCCTAAGGTAATTTCCATGGTCCCAAGGACCTAGTTATTTAAACGAGGTTCCACTGTATAACAAATTTATTAATACATGGAAACATTGTCTTCATATTTTTCTAGAGGTCATTTTATTTTCACAGCGGTCCATTCTAAACAGTATTCAGGATAAGTGCCTGATGAAAAACCACTAATGTATAGGTCAAAATGTTTTATTGTGTAAGATCATAGGAATTTCTCAATTATTATTCCATACATTATATTTTTCAATAATAGATAAGAATCATGTATTCCATTTAGTTGAAATGATATAACTACATACCAGAGATAAATCAGTTATTATGATGAGTTACCAAGAGTTATAAAGTAACAGGAGTATGAAGTTAAACCACGTCAAAGGAAATGAAATGAAATGAAAAGTACCATTAAATGACACAATTTGAAAAATTTACGTATAAAAAAAAAATTGTAAGATTCATCAATGTACATGGAGTTCAAAAGGTGGAAGTATACAAACTCTGTGGCTTCAGCCAGATATCACAAGGATTTCTTTCCAAATAACATCTGTGTCCTAAAGAAGAAAATTGGGGAGAAAACTTATAGTGACTGGTGCGTAGTTAATCTCTCTTTCATTTAAAGTAAGTAATAAATGGTGATCATATAAATGCTATGACATTAAAAACTGTGATTGTTATTGATTGAATATGAGCAAAGAAAATAGGCTTTGCCGGGAATTGAACCCGAGACCTGCAGATTGCTTGACCAGTGCTCAACCATTGAGCCACAAAGAAAGTGTGTGGGTTCACTCTGTTACATGTATTGTTACTATTACATCTATCATTTAGCCATACTGGTGTGGAGATATGCACATTATTCTGTTTGTTCAGGGGAGAGATGATTAAATCATTAATCCCCCTTGAACCATTTTTGGATGAGATACATTATCGATGGGAAATATGCTTGTAAAAGTGTTGCTCATTTTACAGAAGAAACTGGTTTTCATGTTAAATCGATTCAACCAACTCAGTCCAACATGTGACAAAGAAAAGTTTTATACATATAAGTGCAAGCAGCTGAGAAATATAAATGCTGCTTTTAAGATTCAGAATAAAGATTTGAAAAAGGAAATAAATATATCATGTAATGAAAGCATTTGTTATATTATATTCTAGCTGCAATGTCATGCCTATAGATAATGTACAAATATCTGTCTATTTAAATATCAAAACCTGTTTCATGATTTGCTAAAGATAATAAAACGCACATAATTCTAAATAAGGCGCATGTGCAAAACAATGATATATACATAATGCAAGTCTATTTCAATTTTGTTCTTTCAAATACTCAATGTTTAACATCTGCAGACCTTGAGTTTTTAGTGCATTTATATTGCACAATATGCTGATTCTCTCTTAGGTCAAGATATTGCCTAATGAATGCTTGAGTTGTATCATACTATTTCCACTCCAAACTGAGGTCTTACGTCCCCATTGCTCTGGGGATGATGCCCCATCAGAGTCATTTCTAGTCCATCCTCATTTACATCCATACTTTCATCTGAACTGAGTGAAGGTTTACTCTTCTTTACCTTGGAGGGTTTGTCCTTTGGTTCCCTCACCTCTTCCTCCTCACCGTCTCCATTGACTGAGGGTGAGTTCATGGAGAAGTTGGCTTCCATTTCACCCGAATCCCCATTTATCACAGTTGCAGCATTCTTTGTATCCACTGCCCCGTGGTCTGCATCATCATCTTTTGGCTTGCTATCGTCTTTAGTTCCAAAGTCATCAAAGGGAGAAGAGTTGAGAGAAAGAGTTCCATCTGGTGAGGCTGGTTCACCATGTGCCATGTCTCCATCGGTGTTATCCTTATCCTCTTTGGTGCCAAAGTCATCAGAGAAACCTGACTTCATGGAGACGGTTGCGTCGGTTGTGTCTGATTCTCCATACGCTGCACCTCTGTTGCCTGTGTACTCTGCAGGGGGCTCAAGGATGTCAGAGTGAATGTCTGCCATGTGCTCAATAGTGCTGCTGTCCTGTGACACATTCTCTGCAAGGGGATCTGCCATATTCACATAAATGTTTTCAGTTTTGTGTAGGTTGGTGTAGGTTTTATTCTCATAGTCATCAGGCGATATGTCCATTGCAAGATTGGTGTAGGTCTTATCTTGAAAGTTGTCAGGGTTGTTCGTTGTGTGAGACCCAGATGGGACCTCATTGGTTAGGATGACACCACCTTCGCCAACCATGAATCCTCCCCCATCAATGTCTTCAGGGATGTCTGCGAAGGCTTGTGTGTCCTTGTTACCCTTGAAGTCGTAGTGGCTGTACTGCTTAGGTTTCCTGCGGTGCCACAGGATCAGGAACACAGAAGCCATTAGGAACAGGGTTCCGAGGATTGCCGCAAGAGCCGTGCCAATGATTTCATTGCGGTGCTTCCTGCGCGTCGCTGCAAGCACTGGGTCTTCACCCTCAGTAGTTTTGTCCTTGCACTGCTCCCTCGGGATAATAAGGGGACAATTCTTGAGGAGTAGAGCCACGCACACAGTGTAGCCCGTGTTTGGAAAGAGATCCTCCAAAGTATAAATCGCATTCGTCCCATTGACAAAGTTTGAGTTAACCCCATTGTTGTCTCCAAAGATGTGCCATTGCACAATGTAACCAGTAAGCTCTTCTTCCCCATTGTAGGGAGACCAGGAAACTTGGATGCTAGAGTCAGTGAAGGAATCAATGCGAGTTGAGATAGGGAAATTAAGACAGGTGATCCGATTTGCCACGACTGGAGTTGTCGATATTGAGTTAGTCATCATAGTACTACCTGTTGGAGCCATTGTGGTTGTTAACTGAGATGGGGTGTCGGTCACAAGAACTTGAAACAGGACAGAGTCATAGCCACGCTGGTTTGTAGCTGTACAGTTGTATATTCCACTGTCTTCTTCCTCTGCTCTTTGTATGATAAGTACATTTCCGGAGAGAACTGTGTACATATTTTCTACATTGGAAGTAGCTGTAACTCTGCTTCCAGCTGGTGTGTACCATTGTATTGAAGGCGTAGGGTCACCATTAGCTCTGCATTCAAAGATGGCCCGTTCTTGATAAGTAACAGCAGTATCACTTGGAGCTCTTGTGATTACTGGTGTACATGCAAAGGCAAGGGGTTCCACTGCGTACACAACATGACCATTCAGGTTACTAGGAGTCACACAGTACCAACTCGTGCTGTAAAAGTTGATGCTGGTCTGCTGCAGCCACTTGAGAAATTGAAGCATGTGGCAGGTACAATCCCATGAATTGCCAGTGAGGATGAGCATTTCAAGTGCTGGGAGAATCTCAAAGGCTGTAGAATCCAAGTTGCGCAGACGGTTGTAGGCAAAATCAATTGTAGTGAGACTCTGAAGACCTGCAAAGGATTCTGTCTCAATGGAGGTCAACTCCATATTGTCCAGATACAGCCATTCTAGTGAAGGCAGCAGGGAGAACACTCTTGCCGGTAGAGTCGGGATCGGGTTTCCAGACAGCGCAAGAATCTTCAGACTTGTCATGTTCTGCATTGCGATAGCAGGGACAGAAATAAGCTGGCCATACCGAAGGTAGAGCGCCGAGAGTGCGGAAAGCTTGTTGAATGCTCCATCCTGTATCTGGCTCATAGGGTTGTTGTTCAGATTCAGGTAACGGAGATTCGTCATGTTCTGGAACACACCTTCTTGGATAATCTGCAGCAGAGAAGAGAATTATAAATATTGGAGGCTACTTGATGTTTGATACAAGCAAGACATTGTATTTGGGAATTTTAATACATAAGTTGGTGAAATGAATAATAATGAGGCTGTGCAGTAAAGAAAAAATGGATTGCTAACCTTTGTGAATTTTTGAGAGCCTCTCTCTTTTGGGGACAACATCAGCACTTATAAATCAAGCATCCACATTGAGCTTTTTTCCTTACTTGGCCCTTATGGGCATGTAAAATGGTAACTTTTAAAAATTTTACTTGCCTGAACAAAAAGTTTACTTGCCCGCTTACCCCTAGATGAGAAATTCCATTATTCTCTGACTTATTGTTGACCAATAAAAAAAAAAGTTTTCCAAACGGGCAACCAAAATGGGGCATTTATGATATTTAGCTTGCCTGACACTAATATTTATTTGCTACAGACCATTGCTAGTGTTGAGCTCTCTACAACGTACTGACCTGCAGTTGGTTCCTCTCAAGGTTGAGCTCCCTGATGTTTGGCAATCCCTCAAAGACTCCCGGAGACAGTCCGGTGAGGTGGTTCAACTGGAGGTGGAGGAAGCGCACATTCTGCAGCCCATTAAAGGCACCTGGCTCTATGGTCTTAATCTGGCAAGCAGTCAGCGTCAAGGTCGCCAGGTTTGGAAGACCCACAAAGGAATCCCTCGGCAGTGTAGCAAAGGCATTGTTCTTAAGAATCAGCGTTGTCGTGTACGAAGGGAAGCCACCGGGAATGCTTGTGAATGAAGAGGCCTGACATGTGACCGTACGGGTCTCAAAGTCACAGTGGCAGCTACTAGGGCAGGAGACAGAGGTTGTGGCCGGGACTGGGGGAATAGATGTTTCTGTAGACTCGGTCGATGGTCCTGTAGACTGGCCTGATGTTGCGACAGACCAGATAACACAGACAAACAGTATGCGCTTGAGGAGCACAAGAATGCTGGCGTGGGAGTAGGCTGCCATGGCTTCTCTCTGGAAAGTGTTCTTGAAATACGTTCAGGAATCCTGTGAGGAAAAAAAAAAAAAGAGTCTCACTTAGTACTGTTTTTGATTGAGATAAATATATATATTTTTTTTTGACAAGTTCATTCTATATCAGATTGAATTGAGATTTTGAGTTCTTTGATAATGGTTTAGGCAGTTACTGTTCAAAAAATCAGATCATCACTGCAGTATTCAGAATAGTTGTCTGCAATGTGTTCAATAATACATACCATTGTCCAAGGTTTGATTTGTTGTAAGAGTTCTTTAAATATCTTTGTGCTTTAACCCGTTGAGGACGAAATGAATTTGGTATAACACGCATTCTCCATTGATGTCCGAAATATTTCAGGACCAGTCCTCAACGGGTTAAATAGAATCCACTTTCCAAAATATATTACATCATGATTTTTAAACTTATTTGCATATTCTAACAGGCAATGTTAATCTAATCCAAGCCTAATGCAATAGACAGCTCTACATTTGCATTTCCAGTACATACTAAATTGACATCATACACGTAATGGGATTATGCCTTCCTCTTTTTTCATTGGAAAGTATATTCCTTCAGGTCACCAAAGCTTAGTAAACGAGGTCAAAAGGCCTTATTCAAATAGTTTCCTTTTCCTTTGTGTACTTTTTGTGAATGTTTGCACTGTATGTTTTTATATATTATTTTTTATAAGATGGGAAATATAAATTAATTGATGAATGCAATAAACCCTTTGACTGTCCGTCATTCCCACAGACTGCATACGCCTCGTTCCATAAGGAATGTGGTTAACAAATAAGAAATTATCATATCATTCATTTAATTTTTAAAAGGGATATCTAGTAAAAATTTCAAAATCTGCGATCTTATTTTAAACTCTAGGTGTTCTCATTGTATTTGATTTACCAACAGAAGCATGGAACAACTTTGGGATTTCTAATTCTCTTACGTTATATTTCATATTTCTGATTGAAATGTTTGAATTTGAATGAATGTCTCCCTGGGAGTGTTTGAACTGTGTACATAGAGGGCAATTAGTTGGCAAATATTACGTACATTTTTGCTCATTACTCGTTCATAGAACATTCATTTAACATGGAATTATTGACCCTCACAGTATTTAAAAGAAATCTAAAAACTTATTTATTTAAATTGTTGTAGATTGGAGAGGTTGTTCAGCGCATTAAAGTTTTTAATTGGAAATGCGCTTTATAAATTCAGATTTATT